>JANBPK010001264.1:0-40356 GCA_027579435.1 Candolleomyces eurysporus | reverse complement strand
ATGGTGAATTTGGATGAGAATGGGGTTTTATCTTTTCCTTCTCCAATGGTCACCGGCTCCTTCCTGATTTCATCGGCGCGATCGCGGTGATAGTAATAGTGGCAGAGATGTTCCAATGCTCCATGAAGATCTTCGACAGTGGGGTCGATTGTGTGACGGATTTTCTGATCTTGGTCTTTCGGTTTCAGCATTTCAAATCCAATTTCGTCGTGTTCATCGAGGTAGGTAAGACCAACACTGGCAAGGGTTTTATCCTCGGTGACGGTGATCCCCAATGGGCGCCGGCCTTCGCCTTCTGAGAACAAGTTCATGAAGCACTCCATGCTTTGGATAGTTTTGGGAACGTAGATCGAAAGTTTGGGCAAGGGATTGTGTTTAATCTGGGCGACAAGTGATTTAGAATCGGCTTTCTTGCTGAGTGTGGCGAACGACTCGTGTCCCTTGACCTTTTCAACGGTCACTATCTCTAGAGGTTTCTTGTCCAAATCAGTTCCCGAGTTCCAGATGGCAAATTTGCTCCCGATAGATATCCCGTGGATTGCCCCGGCACCAGCAATGGTCAATGTCTTCTTTTTCAGGGTCGCGTTCAAGACAGGCTTTGTATTGGCAACTTTTCTGTCGAAAAGGAACCGGGTCCTGTAGCGACCTTCGCACTGGGGCGTTTGTCTAACCACGATTTAGAATATCACGCCTGAAGACTCGAGGGAAACATACGATGTCAAAGTCTCCATCCGTTCTATCAAGCCCTCGTACGTTAACTCGGCAGTATTGGCTCCTTTCAACGCCCCGAGTAGGGCGTCAGTAAAAGCCCCAGACGTCTTGACTTCGTGGGCGCGTTCATGAGGGGCACAGGCAGCCAAAAGGACGTGGGATCGTAGTCCATGATGTCGAAACTTGTCGGGAACTCGCGCCCCTCGATGGCTAGATTCTTTCTTGACCAGGTGATCGTCTAGGTCTTCGGGGATATCCCCTTCGCAAGGTCCTCCTCTGACTCTGATGTCCGATCCTGATCGCGTCCCAGAGCCGGAGTGGCAGGAGTCGAGGATCACCGTCTGGTCCAAGTCAGACGTTGCACCACATCGTGAAGAGACAGATGACGTACAATATTATTTCCCTTCTCTGCCGCAAGTCTAGTGAGGAGTACGCCCAGGGTACGATCTGGAATTCCTTGGGTAATGCGGCTAGCGCCGTCACGATGCTTGAAATCCCAAGGCGCGATCATCTGGATTTGAGGAGAATCCCAACGCCATTTCTTAGGTGCAGGAGCTTCTGTTCCATGGCCCGCGTAGTAGATCAATATGGGATCGTCACGCTGTATCCTTGAATCGGTAGATAAGTCTTCAAGTGCTTTAATGATGGCATTTCTGGTGGCCGCTTTGTCTCGAAGGTCTCGAATTTGGGGTGGTGGAACATTGAGGTCATCGGTGAGCCAGCTCCGAATTCTATCAGCGTCGCGGACAGCACCCTTGAGCTTGCTGAACCCAGTCTCTGGCGTGTAATCATCGATGCCGATGGTTATGGCAAAGAGTCGGCGGGAGCCTGTCGAACTGTGAAGGTGTGAGACCTTGAGGACGACAGGAACCAGCATGTGAACGGTTACCCCACCTCGATGCCATCGTTCGTATTGGAGGAGCTTAGTCGTGGATCGCGGACAAGGTGAACAAGGCAACGTGCGACGAAAGGCTGGGCTATGGGTATGGCTTCGACAGCGCCCATATTAAATACCTCCCATTTCGGGGCATCAAGCTGGCAGCTGGAATGTGTCGAAGAGAGCTGCACGCTGGCGGCATTAGCGGCATCACTGAAGTTCAGTCTACGGACGTCGTAGGCGTGACGCTCAACGATGTAGTTGTCAAATGGAAGTCTTCAGCTTACTATGCAGTTAGCGAGCGCTCTCGTACGCGCAAGTACGTAGACAGCGCCTACATTGGAATATTGACTATAACTTTGGAACGTGAAGATAGCACAGTAGAATTATAGAAACAAGATGGTGTACAATTGAGAAGAGATAATGATATGGCAATCCGGGAGACAATTCCGAAAGAAATTTCGAAAACATATGCCAGAGTCAAGTCCGAAGGAGATAAAGCGCGCTTTTGACTCCCCGCGAGCATATTGAGGTAATTTTAACAATAAATAGGACAAGAAAATAAGGAATAAATCGATGGAGAAAAGGGTTCGTAAAATATGGGGGTTTGAGCGAGATTCGGCCAGCGGAGCGTCGTCGAGAAAGCGGTTCGGCAGAGTGGATGGTGGCAAGGAGAGAGGGTACCCAATGTCAGTGCCCTGCATAACGGGGGGGGAGGCGCGTGATCATGAGTCACGGTAGCCGAGGAACGCTCCCAGGAACAACGGTGAGCTCGAGGGACGCGCAGCAAGTTGTTTTTGAGATTTTTCTGGGACCGTTTGAAGAGCGCTAAAGCGGATTGGGAAGGGATTGGGGGAGTCTGTGCTTCTACATCGTCGTCGACAACCTCGGCCGTGGCGGATTTCGCGACGGGAGACAGCAGAGTGGTATTATCCAAAACAACAGGAGAAACAGGCTGGATATTGGAATGTCAGGGAAGGGAACGGGGAGAATCTCGTAAAAGAGCGCACCTTGCAAATTCGTGGCCCTCCCATTCATCATCATCACCGACATCGACAATCTCAACCACGGCGGATTCGCGACGGGAGACAGTAGAGCTACGGTTTCATCGATGGGAGGAGCAGGAACGCAATGCTGAGTGCCGAGAAATGTCAGGGAATGCGACGACAGGGAGGATACAAAGGTCGTACCTTCCCAGCAGATCGGAAAATATTCCGACAGAAGGAACGAAAATGGATTGTGGATGTCAGGGAGTGCGAGTATCAGTAGTAATGTATATAGTAGATCGAGATGAACAGTTCAAGAACGTTGACGGGTGATTTGAGACGCGATAGGAGGTTGTTGGTATGTGCTTATGCTTCCACATTGAGGCTAGTCTGTCGATGTCGGAAATACCTCACCAGGAGGGCGAGGTGCTAGTAGGATTCAGTCGTCGAACTGGTACCCTAAGCGAGCGAAAGTGTACCTCATTGAATAATTGGGCAGCATCCACCTCTTCAGACATCTCAATAGGCTTGTTTGGGCCGTGGCTGGAGGGATAGGTCTGAAAAGAAAAGAGAGTGAGCAACGAAGCTGGGCAAAGCACGATACAATATCTAAACGGACCTCGATCTTTTTGGATATAACGCATCGCTTCTTCCGACAATAGGGCTCGGACTCACAGTCTCTGAAGTGATTGAAAATCACCTCCTCGACAAGGCGTGGTGCTTTATCGGTCAGGGACGGAGTTACAATCCACAGGAGGCTCGAGTTTCTCCTGCGGCTCCTCTGGAACAATTGAATACCTGGAAATTTGGTAGGGACACGAGTACGAAGCTGATGGAAGCAAAGATGTAAAACAAAATCAGGCCACAGGTGTTGACGAGATCCTGAGGGGGAGTAGACAAGGAAGCCAGGCTCTGCGGGTGGAAAAAGCTGGGGAGGGACAAAGTCTTCGACAAAGGGGCTGGCGTCGTTTTTCACACGCCCCCACACGCCTTACGCGAGGGGCCTTGGCTAGGATGCAGAAGATATCAGCCAGAGTAGGTTTGATGAACCATTGTCACGAAAGAACAAGCCATAAAGGCGCTGGCGGCTGGAATGTTGCTGGAATATTGTTGGAATGTGTGTCGATGCTCCGGGAAGGAAAGAGCTGCCTGTTGGCGGCATCAGTCTACTAACAACTCTTACGACGACGTCATGGTTCCGATGATGATATAGCTGTCGAAATTGCAAGCGTCGAGTTCGATCCTAGGGAAAAATGCATTAAACGGTCTCTGAAATGTGCTGCCGTAAAGATTCTATGGTACACACATGCAAGGAGGTCTATATTGAGATCGAGAGAGAGAGAAACCCGAGAGGAATGCACTACATCATATATTTGCAAGGTAAAGGTAGATGCAAGAGGGGTCCATAATTGAGAGACAAGAAGCCGAGAGAAAATCCGAGAAGAAAATTATACACATGCAGAAAAAATATCAGACACAAGCAATCTGGATAATAGACTGGCGGGTTGGTGCTATGTAGCCTCCCGTAGTCAGACTCAACGAGTTCGTGTCAAGAGGCTTGAATGACATCATCGTCAGCCTCGGGATAGTCCCTGGAGGCACGTCGTTGTTGAAAGGCGCGTCGTTGTCATGCGGAGAAAGGGTCGTGTTCGGGTCCAAGCTCAGTTGAAAGGTTGAGAATAGGCTCTGGAGTAGCTTCAGTAAGGTACGAGGCGGAGACATCAGCAGGACGACTCACCGTTCCCATCGACTTCTGACATCTTGATCAGCTTGCGGTGCTCTTGAAGTTGTTGTAGAACGGCCAAATACACGTCGTCGGCGAGTGGCCCAGTTCCCACTGCGCGAATGACTACACCCGCGAGGTCATAGCCCAGGGTTGCCGGTGGTAACTCGGGGGACTCGGAGAGACGAGCTCGAGACCTGCGAATCGCAGATAGAGACCTGAGAATCGCAGATAGAGACAAGACGACCACCAGGAGTACGACCAGTAAGATGAATACGAGTCGTACGAAATCTAACTCAATTTCCCCCAGGAACGCATTTGGCAGCGCGAACGAAACTCGCAGGGACTCGGAGGGAAGGGGAATCGGGAGGCAGGGAGGCACAGGAACATCTTCAACAGGGTAGAAGTTAGAAAGGATCTGTTGCCAGACGTGTTCAACGAAGTTGCGAGCGGCCTCGAGGAATGTGGTGACCGGGGCGCCATTGAGTGTCATGGTGGTTCGTAGGGGCGGAATTCCAGAGAAAACCACCTTTGTTTGAGCTAAATATGATCAGGCAAGGAGAAAGGGGCTGACGTGTAAGGGTTTCGAAGCAGACTGTTCTTTTCTACCCGTGGAGCCGTGTCAGCCGCGTCAGCCGCGTTCTGGTTGAGCCTAAGAGTTTTCCTGCTCGAAACGCACGCGAGCCTTCACCATGATAAAGAATTCAAGGTTGATATCATCTCCAACATCTCCAACCATACTTCAGAAACGTAGAAATCGAGCGGGCAGTTGTAAGATTCTTATTCAATTTTTAAAAATGTATGATGTCAGGGAACTACTCTTCGAATCATTATCATCCCACCCTCTGAGTCCATTGGCAATATCGTTTGACTCGACGGTTGCTGTCGCTCGCCGGAGGCGGGTCGGCCAGGACACGGAAGGAAGATGACTGAGTTAGGGATGATTTCTCGATTCTCCACTGATCCGATTGTGGTCACGAACTTGCAACGAAACGCGGCCGGGGATCGAGTTTTATTGGACGATGTTCGCCAGGTATCCCAGCAAGTCCAACAACGATGAGCATCGAGGTTCCGTAAACGGTATGAAGCAGGCACCATAGCTCAAGATGAAATGGACCCTAGGATATCGTCGTCGTCGCTGCTGCATCGGTCCACAATTTGAGTGAATACACTTGTTAGCGACTCGACAAAGGGAACTGGCCTATTTGTTATTCGAGTGACTTTTGTGCACGGCGTACACTCTGAGCCCAACTAAACGTCTGAGAAAACCTATTAAAGAAACTGCCGCCGGTTTGGTCCTCGAGAAGGAGTTCGAGGGTCTCAGAAATACCTTGAACGGACGCATGAACAACATCCAGAAGACTTTCGGATACTTGCAATCCGCCACCCATATTGGAAAGGCGGATCGGGAGAAAAAGAACGAGGTTCCCCGTCTGAGTGGGAGAAGCTTCAGGGTGAGTTCTCCATTCAGTAAGTGGGGAGCTTGGGACGATTGCCCAAAGGTTTACCCTCGTCCATCACTTGACGGGATGTAGACACTCACTCAACCACCTACTACCCAGTCCTTGATCGCGAGTCAATTCGACTCTTTCAAGACGAACCAAGAGCAGGAACTGGAGAACATCCGATTCGAAATACGCGAAGCTCAAGCCAAGCTCAACCGTCAAGGCCTGTCACTGAAATAGGTCAACAACGAGCTGACTCGGAACCAAGCGCTCGAAACAAGCCGGAAGGAGCGCGACATGCTGTCGGCGGAGTGCCAGGCCCACTGGGAACGCGAACGCAAACTGAACGACGACCTCAACGAGACCCGATCGGCGTTAACCCGGCTGACTCTGGATCTCCAGGCCGACAAGGTCAAGCTCCTGGAAGCGCTGAACGAGGCCAAGTCTGCTTTGACGGCGAAGACAGCCAAAGTGAAGATCATGGAAAGGGAGAAGTCCAGCGCCAATATCCCAGGACTTCATGCCTCGAAGAGGTGGCTAAAGACAGGGACAGTGTCAAAGCTTCTTTGGCAACGAAGACAGCCGAGCCGGAGAATACGAAGGAGCGCGCGAGTCTCAATGCCTCGGGACTACGCACCCAACTCGAAGAAGTGAAGAAGGAGCGAGACTTCACTAAGGCTGCGCAGCTCGATGCCCAGACCGAGCTAGAACTGAAGAGGAAGGCTCTCCAGGAGTCTGAGGAGGAGTCGGAAGTGCTCAGGCAGGGATTAGAGTGAAAGACCAGGAAACCGATCTCCTGTAAAAGCTAGTCAGTAAACAAGCTTTCGGTATCGGATCTTATACGGAGGAAATCACGACTGAGGCAGGAGGGGGGNTCTCTCAGGCAAGGTGCTAATGGCTACGCTCCCTCTCCCGCACCCTACGTCATCCACCCAGCGTCACCTCCGCTATCTTCCGCACCCTCACTCCTCGCTCCTGAAGTCCAGCGCCGAGCTAATGATCTACAGTTCGGGCAGCAAGAAACTTGAACCCCCCTCCCTATGTCAATGTATCTGAAAAGGAGTTGATGCAGGCCAGGCAGCGCGTCGCTCAGATCGGCCACGATCCGGATACCAATAGTTTCCACGCGGACGAGGATACCTTGCAGTGGGAATACAACTACTTGCTCACCGAGCGCATTCCGGAATTGGAGCAGAAAGTCCTTGCCCGAGGGAGTGCTTTCAATCTGCAAATTCGCTGGTAATAGAGATCGGCACCAGCAATGGTCAATTGGTTCTTTTCAGGGTCACGTTCAAGACAGGCTTTGTGTTGGCAGCCTTCTGTCGAAAAGGAACCGGGTCTTATAGTGACCTTCGCACTTGGCGGTTTGTCTAACCACCGTTTAGAATACCACCCTGAAGACTCTGGGAGCTAAACGTACGATGTAAAAGTCTCCATCCGTTCTATCAGGCCCTCGTAGGCTATCTCGGCAGTATTGGCCCCTTTCAACGCCCCGAGTAGGCCCTCGGTAAAAGCCCCAGACGTCTTGACTTTATGGGCGTGTTCATGAGGGGCACAGGCAGCCAAAAGGACGTGGGTTCGTGATCCATCATGTTGTCGAAACTTTTCGAGAACTCGCGCTCCTCGATGGCTAGGAACTTGCAGCACCAGGTCATCGTCTAGGTCAGCGGGGATATCTCCTTCGCAAGGTCCTCCTCTAATATCCTGGTGTCTGATTCTGATCACGTCCTAGAGCCGGAATGGCAGGAGTCGAGGATCACGGTCTGGTCCAAGTCAGACGGTGCACCACATCGTGAAGAGACGGAGGACGTACAGTATTATTTCCCTTCTCTGCTGCAAGTTTAGTGAGGAATACACCCAAGCTACTCTCTGGAATTCCTTGTGTAATGCAGTTAGGGCCGTCACGATGCTTGAAATCCCAAGGTACGATCATCTGGTTTTGTGTAGAGAGTTCCAACGCCATCGCTTCGGCGCAGGAGCTTCTGTTCCATGGCCCGCATAGTAGATCAATATGGGATCATCGCGCTGTATCCTTGAATCGGTAGATAGCCCTTTCAGTGTTTCGATGATGGCTTTCCTGGTGGCCCCTGTATCCTAAAAGTCTTTAATTTGGGATGGCGGAACACTGAAGTCTTTGATGAGCCAGTTCCGAATCCCATCAGCGTTGTGGACAGCACCCTGGAGCCTATCGAACCCGGTCTCTCAGTGTGTGCAGCCATCGATACCAATGATTAAGGCAAGGAGTCGGGGGCCTGACAGACTGTGAAGGTTGTGGCTCAGCACGGCAAGAGCCAGCATATAGAACGGTAGATCTATCCCACCTCGATGGCATCTTTCGTGGTGGAGGAACTAGTCGTGCATTGCGGAAAGGGTGAGCAGGCCAACTGGAAACTCCGGAACGCGTCGATAATACTGGAGGTTGGGAAGGAAGAGTTGCGCGCCGAGACATCAGTACAGTCTAAGTCTACCAATACTTAAGACGTTAACGTCATGATTTCCGACGGCCGTTGAACGTTGAAGCTGCCCGTGAAGTTGCAGGCGTCGAGTTCGATCCCAATAAGTATGCTGCCGTACAGATTCTATGATGGACAAATGCAAAGAGGTCTATATCGAGATCTTGAGAGAGAGAGAGAAACACCCGAGAGAAATGCACTACATCATATATATGCAAGGAGAAGGTAGATGCAAAAGGAGTCCATAATTGAGAGACAAGAAGCCGAGAGAAAATCCGAGAAGTAANTGTACGGTATACACATCCAAAGAAAATATCAGGCACAAGCGATCCGGATAATAGACTGGCGGGATATTGTTATGATAGGTATCGTATGGCTGCGAACTCATGAAGTGTGCCAACTGGTGAAGATGAACGAACTGAAAAAGGGGTGGAGAAGGACAGGGTTCACATCCCGCGGAACGACCGTGGTTGCCTGGCTCCGAACCTCTCGCCCTCCCTAGGCGCGTCAACACCATTGAGGATGTTATGCATGGACGCCGTTTCATCCTCTTCCTCCTCCTCGTCAACCATGAACCCACGGTCCCCGTCAAAAGTGTCACGACTCCTATCCTCGTCTTCATTCCTCACAACATGGTGCTGTTGAACATCATCGGGATAGTCAGCTCTGGGAGCGCGTCGTTGCTGAGTGGAAGGAGCTGAGGCGTGTTCGTGGCGATCCCCATTCTCATCGTCATCACTCATAACATGGTTCTGGTGAAGTTGGACGTCATCGTCAGCCTTGAGCGAGTCCTCGGAGGCACGTCGTTGTTGAGTGGAACAAGCTGAGGCGCGTCGCTGTCGAGTGGCAGAAGGAGAGGCGCGCTGTTCTCTAGTAGGAAGAGGGGACTCAGCCTGTCGTTGTCGATCGCGAGTGGGAGCAGGAGAAGCGCGTCGTTGTCGTGTGGAAGGAGAAGTACGGGCCGGGGTTACGGGGTCGTCTTCGGGTCCAAGCTCAGCTGAACGGTTGGGAGTGGGCTCTGGAGTAGCTTCAGTAAGGTAATAGGAGGTGGACACATCAGCAGGACGACTCACTCCCATCGACTTCTAACGCCTTGTTCAACCTGCGTAGGGCTTGAAGGTTACAGATAACGGTCGAATACACTTCGTCAGTAGATCGCCCAGCTCCTACCGCACGGATGACCATTCCCGTGACGTCATTGGCCAACTGTCCCGGTGGCGGACGAGCTCGAAACCACCTGAGAATCGCAAATAGAGCCAAGGAGACCAGGAATATGACGAGTATTATGATGATTGCGGCTAGTACGACTTCGAATAAAGCGTCGTATAGACGTGAAGCGATTTCGCCCCTGAGGAGGAAATCTGGCGGCTCGAGCGAAACTCGCAGCGGCTCGGATGGAGGGTGACCGAGAAGCCTTTCGGGAATGGCATGCAACGGTGGCGTGGCGAAGGGGGTTGCAGCAATCGGAGGTCCAGGAACATCTTCAGCGGGAGAAATGTTCGAACAGATCTGTTGCCAGACGCTTCCAATGAAGGTGCGAGCGACCTGAGGGAATGCGGTGAGCGGGGCGCCATTGAGCAACATGGTGGTTCGTAGGGGTAGAATTCGAAAGAAAACCACTTTGGTTTGAGCTAAATATGATTAGGCAAAGAGAAAGGGGCTGACGCATAAGGGTTTCGAAGCAGACTGTTTTTTTATAGTCGTGGAGCCGTGTCAGCCGCGTTCTGGTACAGGGCAATCGTGTCGACGATCGACGCTCCACCTGGACAATTTCAAACCAGTCAGTTGGCCAACACATGCAGGGGTTCAAAGTGTTCCACTTCCTTGTCCTGGGTTCATTCTCCCCCATCCCTTCGTGCTCCTCCTGTANTCTCTTCAACTCCCAGCATGCCGTGGTTCGGGCCCGGAGAGGGCCTATCTCGCCTGTCCCCCCTCTTTCGCAGCGGACAACTGACTTGGGAAATCGCCTCCGAGCTTCCCGTCGCCGCTCTTCTGGATGCCGCTCAGTCCGTCTTGGCAAAGCCCGCCCTCGCCCACCTGTTTTGCGACCTCACCAAGACTCTTCGTGTGGAAAATATTGTTTCCCTGCCTTGCAAAATCGTCCAAGAGATCACCTACGTTCCTACTCGAACTGCGTCACGGTCCGCCGCTTCCACTATCACCCCGCCCCCGGAGCCCATCTCTCCCCAGTTTCTACCCCAACCCGGTCCTGGTACCCTCCCGGATGATGTTTCCCCGCCAGATTTGATGGATCTTATCATCCCCTACAGCTTGATATTCATCTGGTTCATTGGCATGATTTCGGTCTTCGCCTTCAGGTTCTCCTCCGGGCTTCCGAGTCTTTCTCGCTTCAAGCCGACCCTCCAGGCCTCATCTTCATCCAGGTCGCATGTGGACAAGCTTTCCAGGCTAAAGTCTATCGTTGATCAGGCCTTCATTTCTCTCCAGGCATTCTGCAGTCTTCTCTCCCCAAATCCCATCATGGAGGTATTCTGGCACACGGCAGGCCTATTACTCTTCTTATACGCTCTGTGCGGCGGCCGAGTATTTTGGACCCTCGCCTCTCAGTTTGTCGGCGCCGCTATGCGCGCTGCTCGGCTTGTCTTTTCGTGGATCAGCAAACCTGCTCTGGTTAATATCTTCTGTATCCTAGCCAAGGCCCTTCGTGTCGACAAACTCGTTCCCCTGCCTTGCGATGCCAACCCCTTTGTCCCTCCCCAGCTTGTTCAACCTGCAAAGCCCCGGGACTTTGTTGACGCCTGTATCCTGATTTTGTTGGACACCTTCCTTTGCATCCTCGTCGTGCTCATGGCCGTCGCCGTCTTCCTCTTCGTCAAACTGACCCGGTCAATCCGGTTATTAATCCAGTCTAGTCCCTCCCAAACTTCCAGGGACTACGTCGTTCCAAAGGAGTCACAGGAGAATCTCGAGCCTCTTGTGGATTGGGACTCCGACCCTGCCCCAACCCTCTACGTTGATAAAGCAACACGCGTTGTCGAAGAGGTGGTTTTCAATCACTTCAGAGACGGTGAATCCGAGCCTTACTGTCGGAAGAAGAAGAGACGCATTGTATCCAGGAAGATCGAGAGGGTTCGTTTTGATATTGTATCGTGCTTCCCCAGCTTTGTCCCTCACTCTCCTTTCCTTGTAGACCTATCCCTCCGGCCATGGCCTGAGCAGGTTTACGGAGATTTCTGAATAGATGAGGTACGCCTTTGCTCGCTTTGGGTCCCAGTGCGATGCCTGATACCTAGCACCTAGCCCTCCAGTTCGCAACCATCCACATCACCAACACTTGCACTCCCCCGCATCCATGGATCCCCACCGAGCCACCAATTTATGTCTACTGGTTTTCAGTCCGCACCGCCTCACGATATCACGAAGTTGCGTACATCACAAGCCACATCCATCTACTCGCTATCATCCCTGGCAACCTGGAGGTTCCATTTCCGTTCCTTCTGTCGACAATATTCCCCGATCTGCTGGAAAGGTACGATCTTGATATCTTCCCTCTTGTCGTATTCTCTGAAATTCTGGAGTATTCAGCCATGCGTTCCCGTTCCTCCTGTCAAGGATCAGTTTTCTCCCTCTCCAATTGGAGAAGCTCACCGAACGTAGACGATACAGCTATGCTGTCTCCCGTTGCGAATCCGCCGCGGTTGAGGTTGTCGATGTCAGTGATGATTCTGGGAGAGCTACGGTTTTTATACAAAGTGCGATTTCTTTACAAGATTCTCCCCGTTCCCTTCCCTGACATTCCAATATCCAGGCTATTCCTTTTGTTGGATTGGACAATACGGTTCTGCCGTCTCCCGTCGCGAAATATGCCACGGTCGAGGTTGTTCGATGTCAATAATGATGACTTTGAAGAGCCACAGGGTTACGAGGTGCGATTTCTTTATGATGCTCTCTCTGTTCCCATCCCTGACGTCTCAATATCCAGCCTGTTTATTCTGTTGACTTGGACAATACAGCTCTGCTGTCTCCCGTAGTGAAATCCGCCACGGTCGAGGTTGTCGACGATGATACTGAAGAACCACAGGAGACTTGTGCGCAAATCCAACACTCTTCCAATCTCTTCCCCCTCAGCGCCCTGCAAACGATCCCAGGTGAATCCGGAGACCCTAACTTGTCCAGCCAACCAAGGCATCGCCCAGTACCGCCAAGGTCATGGAACGAACTCTCGCTTCCACCACCTCCCTCTCTCCTTTATACGATCCATCCTTGCGAGCCGCCTTCTCGATAACACGCCGCTGGCTGGATGTCGCAAGAACCATTAATCTTCTCCGAATCCTTCTCTTCATCGATCGATTCCAGATCTCTCGTTCTATTCATTTTTCAGTCATCTATCTTCTTTTTTTTACTCTTCTATAGTCTCTTGCATTTTCTCGGATTCTTGGCCTTTTCTCGGTATTCTCCCTCGGATTGTCATTTTATATCCCTGCTCAAGGAATTCAGCTGTATTGTACATAACCATCTCGTCTCTGTGATTCTATAGACCAAACCGAAATACGCGCAGCAGCGACAACGATACGCTTGGGTCCATTTCATCTTGAGCTACGGTGCCTGCTTCGGACCGTTTACAGAACCTACTTGGCGGTAGAATCCGGCGAGAAGCGTCGAACAATAGACCAGTAAAACTCGACCACCGACCGCGTTTCGTTTGAAGCTCGTGACTGCAATCGGGCTGAAGAACCAAGAAATCATCCCTCCCTCAGTCTTTCACACCTTGGGATAAGCCCGACGCACGGACATTTTTCTTCTGTGTCCCAGTAGACCTGCTTCCAGCGAGCAACAGCAACCGTTAAATTGAACGATATCTTCAATAGACTTGGAGGGGGCGATTCGAGGAGCAGTTCCCTGACGGCATCCATTCTTGATAATGAAATAAGACCCTAATTCTACGTTCCTGAAGCATAGTTGAAGATGATATCAACCTTGACTCCTCTATCACGACGAAGGCTGGCGTGCATCCGATCGAGCAGGAAAACGCTCATGGGCGACGATTGGGGTTAGGGTTGGTGCATTGCCTGCAGCCTCATGAGCCTCATGAGCCTCTTCTACTCTTCACATCTCCATATCCTCGAGGCCGAAGACAAAGGCTTCTCGTCTCACTGATCAATTCGAAATACTTTCGGGGCTACTGTCAATGTCTATCTGCAACGTTATAGCTGCATGGCGTGACGCAAGAGGTGCCACACCGCCATGCATTAGACGCCCGCAACCTGCCTGCAGGACGTTCGAATGTCGCCAGGCACCCATTCTGGGGGCTATATAAAGATGCTGCTCTCTCACGTCAACAATCCTCGTAGGCCCAGCCAAGAACGCTGATACATCATGGCAAAGCAACAGCAGCAAGATACCAGGCTCGTCGCGTAAGTACCCCGCTCCCCTTGACTCTCGACGAGGTCGCTGAGATTTCCGCAGTGTTATGAGAGAAACTGGCGCTGGAAAGTCGTCGGTACGCCCCTATGTTATCCCAGTGTGATTTTTCAACCTGACGAAACCCTATGCCAGTTCATCAACGCTGTCCTTGGTGAGGAAGCTGCTCTCTCCAGCGACGGGTCCTTCTCGTGCACCAGAGCGGTCGAACAGTTCGAGTAGCGCAAGGACGGCTTGACGGTCACTCTTGTCGATGCATCTGGATTCGATGGTTATGGAGCGGAAGACACCATGACCGACGCCGAGGTTTTGCAGATGATTGCTGAATTTCTTGAAACTCAGTAAGCGGGTCTTTCTCGTTCGACTAGGAAATCACTGAGGTAGCAATATAAAGGTACGAGGAGAAGAGAAAAATCTCGGGTGTCGTGTTCCTCCTTCCTATCACCGCTGCACCGGCAGGAACCACTCCGAAGAACATGAGAATGTTCAAACGCCTCTGTGGAAACGGTCAGCTGAAGACCGTCGTCGTAGTCACCACTCGTTGGAATGAAGCTTGTTATAGCGAGGAAGGTCTCGAAGAAGCTGAGCAGTTGGAGGTATCGCTCATGGAGTCTGAAGGTCTCTTGAAAGACCTCAAAGATGCCGGTGCTCGTTTTCTTCGGGCGGGCCATTTCAGCAAAGAGATACCCCAGCCAACTGGAGCCCAGTATCAGTCCCCGGTCGCCGTGGTGGAAACCCTTCTCGGACTCGAACCCGTTTACCTCCAAATCCAGGAGGAGATGGCTAGGGGAAAACCTATTCAAGAAACTGCCGCCGGTTTGGTCCTCGAGAAAGAGTTCGAGGATCTCAGAAATACCTTGAACGAACGCATGAACAACATCCAGAAGACCGTCGAGTACTTGCAATCCGCCACCGACATTGGAAAGGCGGATCGGGAGAAACAGAGCGAGGTCCTCCATCTGCGTATCAAGGAGTGGGAGAAGCTTCAGGGTGAGTTTTCCACTCAGTGGAAAGCTTGGGAGGACTGCCAAAAGGTTTGCCCTCGTCCATCACTTGACGGGATGTAGACACTCACTCATCCACCTACTACCTAGTCCTTAATCGCGAGTCAATTCGACTCTTTCAAGACGAAGCAAGAGCAGGAACTCGAGAACACCCGGTCCGAAATGCGCGAAGCTCAAGCCAAACTCGACCGTCGAGGCCTGTCACAGAAACAGCTCAACGACGAGCTGAAGCATGCGCTCGAAACAAGCCGGAAGGAGCGCGACCTGCTTTCGGCGGAGTGCCAGACCCACCGGGAACGCGAACGCAAGCTGAACGACGACCTCAACGAGACCCGATCGGCGTTAACCCAGCAGACTCTGGATCTCCAGGCTGACAAGGTCAAGCTCCTGGAAGCGCTGAACGAGGCCAAGTCTGCTTTGACGGCAAAGACAGCCGAAGTGGAGATCATGAAGGGGGAGAAGGCCAGCGCCAATATCTCAGGACTTCGTGCCCAGCTCGAAGAGGTGGCTAAAGACAGGGACCGTCTCAAAGCGTCTTTGGCAACCAAGGCAGTCGAGCTGGAGGGGATGAAGGAGCGCGCGAGTCTCAATGCCTCAGGACTTCGCGCACAACTCGAAGAAGTGAAGAAGGACCGAGACTTCACTAAGGCTGCGCAGCTCCATGCCCAGAACGAGCTGGAACTGACGAGGAAGGCTCTCCAGGAGTCGGAAGAGGAATCGGAAGTACTCAGACAGGAACTAGATGTGAAAGACCAGGAAACCGATCTCCTGCAAAAGCTGGCCGACAAGCAAGCTTTCGATATCGCATCATATACGGAGGAAATCACGACTCTGGAGGAAGAGGTGAAGATACTTAAATCGAGACGCACAAGATCCGAGGCAGGGAAGGGATCTCGCAAGCAAGGTGCCAGTGGCTACCCTCCCTCAGCTTACGGCGGCCAACCCTCGTCACCACCTCCGCTAGCTTCCGCACCCTCATTCCTTGCTCCTGAAGTCCAGCGCCGAGTTAATGACCTACAGTTCGGCCAGCAAGAACCTAGGGCCCCACCTCCCTATGTTAATGTATCTGAACAGGAGTTGGCGGAGGCCAGGCAGCGCGTCGCTCAGATCGGCCACGAAATGGATACCAATAGGTTCCACGCCAACAAGGATGCCTTGCAGTGGGAATACAACTACTTGCTCACCGAGCGCATCCCAGAGTTGGAGCAGAAAGTTCTCGACCGAGGGAGTGCTTTCAATATGCCGATGCCACAGCCGCACGGCGCTTGGTCTGGTTACACTTGAGGTCAATTTCTTCGTTTGTTCCTTTCCATTCTATACCTACGCTGGGCGTTCACACTATGTTTTCCTCTTCACACATCACTACATTTCTGTCGTCGATATCGGTTCCAGACTCTATGCTTCTTCTCTTATTGATTCCCCAATCCGTTCGTTTTCCTAGTCTACTTCCGACCATAGTTGCACGTTATGCTGTATTCATCACGTTGGAGCCGTCTGACACCAATTTTTACCTCGAGTCTGTTTGCTCCGTGCTCCACTTTGGATCGGCCTGTGCTTTGGTGCCTGCTCTTTTTCATTTCGGGGAGCGAAATCGCGAGATAGTAAGTCCCCTCCTCATGTTTATGATCGCGCACAAATTGACGCCGACTCACCAGGTGTTTTCCAATTGAATACATGTGGCGTCAGGAACATGTTCTGAATTATAGGAACCATGTTGCCTTTCGAAATCTAGACGACCAATAATGGCAGAAGTGACCCAGTCAAACGCGGATGGCCGTTGCCCTTTCCTGGGTAGATCACGGTGCATGCTCCAATTTGACGCCGGGCGCTATCATGATTACTCTTCGTTTCGGGAAGAGTAACGAGCAGCAGTGTGAGCAACCTCATGTTTTCCATTATCGATCGCAAGTTGACGCCAAATCACCAGGTGGTTCCCCCCAATCGCCCGATCGAATGTGCAGCAGCAACAGCGTGTTGAAAGCATGGAATCTTCTGGCATCTTTGGGAAGATCGATAATGACGAAATGGCCCGGCAAATCGCATAAGAGCGGGAAAGGAACCCGTGTCCGACCACTGGTCAGTTTCTGGTCAACACCATGCCTCCATCCTCAGTCCACCAGGAGCCTATTCGGATCGCGTACGTCCCTGAAATGCTTTATATCGTAACGTCAGCCTTGACTCGAAGTGTTATAGCATCGTCGGCGAGACGGGATCTGGAAAATCAACCGTCAGTCAAAACCTTCGTATTCGTGTCGGCACTCGCGGCAGGACTGACTCTGCTTCCTATTCAGTTTATCAACTCCGTCATTGGGGAGGATGTTGCGCCGGTCGGCGACAACATAGGAACCTGCACAGACCAAGTGAAACAATACGCCTATCAACTTCCTGACGGCCAGAGGGTCGTGTTTTTCGATAGCCCTGGATTCGATGGCTACTTTGCAAGTGTCCCTTCCCGCAAGTATCCAAGCAATGCGCTCATTCTCGGGGCGCTTGATTTAATGCTTCGAACTGAGGTGTGAGTACTTCAATTTCCAGCCACCTCGAATTTATGTTGATTTTCATATTGGCAGACCCGGAGCACGCTTTTCCTATGTCCTCCTCCTCCACATCCAGTCCAATGACGAACCAGCTTTTCAGGGAAAGGAGAAAAGGCTCTTCACAAAGCTCTGTGGCGACGACAAAAGCGCCATACGCGTGATCACGACCTTTTGGGACGACTTTTTGGAAGACGACTATGACTTGATTGTTGCTGCTGAAGAGCGCTTGGCGGCATCGCCCGAGAGCTTGAAGAACGTGATGCTCGATAAACAGGGCATTGCATATCTCCGCACTGGCAAGGCCCTCCAATGTGAACACATTGAAGGATATCTTCATCCGCGACAGATTATCCACCAGCTCCTCGGCGTTATCGACGAACCCACCCCACCCCAGCCGGCAGAGGACCGTATTCAGGTCACAGTTGGAGCTGGCGGTGACGAATGTACCATACCAGATAGTCCGACAATTGTCGTGGAGGAACGTCCCCCGAGCAGGGTCGAGTCTGACGATGGAGGCTCAGGTGGTCAGACAGCTGCCAATACCGGCGACGTAATAGAATTGGTATGTGCATGCCCTTGAGTCCAGGTCTCTTGTTCTCCCCTTACTCACCACGACGACAGGGAGGCATAATGGGGGAGCTCCAAGCGCTCAGGGATGCTCAACGGCAAGAACTCGAGCATTTGCGCGACTACACTGCCAAGCTTGGCCATGCGACGTCTACTCTCCTGGACCATCCCACGTTCATGGCCGATTTAGGATTGAATATCGAGCTCAAGAAGAAGCTGGAAGACGTCACCAAGGACCACGATCACCTTTCGATGAAGTGTGAGGCTCTGACCGGCCAGAAAGAGGTGCTCACGGAGAAGTTGAAACGAATGACGGAGGAGATGAACGACCTGGTGAAGAAGCAACAACGCATATCGAATTCGGGATCCGCCCTCGCGGACGCCGGCCAACCTTCCGCAGTGTATAGCCCGCATACTCTCAGCTCCGGCATTCCACTGCGCAGCCGTCGTGAACAATTACTCGACGCTATCAAGTCCTTCTCTGTTCAACTTTCCGAAGAGCTAAGCGCAGTCGAACGGGGGGAGGAGGAAAGGAAGCTCGAAATCGACGCGCTCGATACTGCGAGATACGATGCCAAGACAGCTTTGGACGACCCACGGGGACGTCACACAGTGATCCGTGAGGAGATGGCAGTGCTAGCAAAAGAGCATCAGCATTTGAAGGTGGAGTTGGGACAGCTGCGCGAACGCGAATCCGTGCTCAGCCGCCAGCTAGATAAGGAGAAGAAACCACTCTCATGGGCTCCGCGACTTCGAGGCCTTCCCGATCGAGTGCAACGTCTCGAGTCTACGCTCAAAGACCTCCGGGGGGNACNATAGCGAAAAGGGAGGAGTGGATGAAGCTTATCGAGGAGGAATATGAACGCAGCTGCGAGGAATGGCGGCAAGTAGCTGGCGAGATCGAGACGTTGGAACATACCATGGAAGTGAAGGAGAGGTCAATGATCATGCTGCAGGATAGGGACAGTCGGGGCAGAGAGGGTGTTGAAATGCTTCGGTCTGTGAACGCAAAGCTTCTAGGGGTGCTAGACCTTCTCCGGGAGGCTCTGCTTGCACCATGGGATAAAGCATTGCTCGCCGGCGACATTTCAAACGGTTGTGCCAATATCGAGCCTGGGATGATCAACCAGATGGTAGAGAACCCTCGATACTGGACTTCGGGACTGGTCGAATCCCTCCAGGAAAGCTTCGTCTCCATGAAGCTGAAACAGTTCATTCGCGTAAAGCGCAGCGAAGAGTCTTATTGGCTGGAGAGACAAGTAGAGGAGGAGACCCGGCAGTGGAAGAATGTGGCCGAAATGATCCATCGCAAGTTCTACGAGGATCCAACAGGACCGGAACCTTGCCCCATTCTTGAAGGATGGAAGCTGACGGACCGGAATTGAAAGGTCCCAATTGTGTTATGCACCATACCCCGTCTATTCAGATAAATTCGATTACGATTGCATGTATCTACGACAAACACTTCTTTTGAATCTTTGATAGCTGGAAATTCGCGAAGATCTTGGATGGCCGTTTCGAAAACTTTGAGACAATATCCGGGAGGATGTCCCTTTGCTGGTACATGGGAATTCGATAGAGACTGAAAAGGCTCTGGAGGAGAATCGGAAAACGGAACTTTCGGAGACCAGCCGCGAATTGTGGTATCGGGCGGTGTGAGATCTTCGGCCTACTGGCAAGTTGACTAGGAGGTGCCACACTAGGGTCAACGGGTTTTTCGGAGATGGTCCGGCTTTTTGTAGCAGCAGGAATAGGAGGATGTTTAGATTGTGACCGTTTTCTTAATATCTCGCTGAGCAGCGCGCCAGGTGGTCGAGTCTTCGTCAAGCTAGGGCTTGTTGAAATTGGGGTGGGCGTCAAGACCGCTTCTTCGACTCGGGTTCCCAAGGGATTCTCCGGCTCCGCCTCCTGGGTTTGGGCTCCAAGGCTGGGCTCTTCGTGTTCTGTAGATTTAGGGTGACTGATTTTGGCTGGGGCGGGCGGTTTTTTATCCGTTTGATGTAGTGTCCATGGTCGTCGGCGAGTGACGAGGTGGGGCGGTTTAGGATGACCCAGAACGTGATCGAGCCAGCTGAAGGTAGCCGACGCTTGAGCAACGAGGCTAGGGTGTGCATTCGGCAGTGTCATCACCACTACTTGGTACTTCCTCAGGCAAAGTACTGAAATGGCGTAGGCGAAATCACGGTCGCCGGATATCATGACAATGGTGGAATTTGTAGCGAGGTTGTCCATGGCGTAGGCGAGGACGTCAACTGAACATCGAAAGAAGAACGAAATGAGAATACTCCAGTCTAATGGGACTTTTAGCGGCTTACCTATCATCATCTTGTCTGCAACATCCTTACGACCATTGCGAGGTACGTCCACGATAGAAACGCCTGAGGCTTGCAGCTCTGAGCGTATGCTGGCCTTGGCTGGGATGTGGGGCAAATAGGCTCTGAACACCTTTATCGGACCATATGACTGCACCAATTCACGAATTCGTTTGACGACAGCATAGCCAGGAAGTTCTCCAGACACAAAGCAGTTCTCTTCGTGGTGTCGGTTTTTCCATGAAAGAGGACGCTACAGGCGACTCACCATAGTCCCAAAAGACTGCAACATTGCGAGGGTCGTAGCCCATTCAAGGGCAGGATGGTGTGGGTAAAGGGAAGAGATGGCAGGGTCTGGTTGATGGCGGTGTATCCGTCTATTCCTGTCCGCCTTATGTATTGTACAAAGCTATTACAACAATCCAAGCTGCTCTCTAATCGACTCCCGGACTTGCCGCTCGTATTCTGCCTTGTTCTCCCTGTAGAGCTTGCAGCAGTCGATGTTGGCACCGCTCTCGAGGTTGGGTTCTGAAGCGAGATGTTGGCAGTTTGGTCAGAAACGACATCGCAAGTTCCAGACACACCTGCAAGCATGGAAATCACGCTTAGAATAACCTTCTCTACACTCTGCACCGGACTCCACCGCTCTGAGGCTTGTTCGTACATTGTCGGGTCGTCGCCGGGTGTATGGAGGATTGAGATGCAGACGTTTCCGTCGGCGTAAACTATCACATCTTTCAGCTTCCTGAGAGCAATGAGGGGTGGAATGACGGTCCGACTGACTGTTTGGATGGAGTAGTGGAGGTTCAAACTTCATCTTGAACGGGGAGAGTGGGTAGTCCGCCGGCTAATTACGGTCAGCACCCCAACAGATCCAGGTAGAAAGAGTCGGACGTACGAAAGTCAGCTTGGCCGCAAAGACACCTCCTTCCTGTACCACGTCAATTGAGCACACCTTCATTAGCATGCGAGTTGGGGACGCACAAATGGTGTATCTTTAGGCCCACAAATGAGAGCCTCCCAAGTGAAGAAATCGTCTTCGGATATCGGGCCTGTTTCGCGTTGGTCAATCTGTCTTCGGATACACTGCTGGAGACAACAAACCAGCAGTAAACATCCCATCAGGCGAGCCTGTAGCACAAGAAATCAATCCAAGGAGAGGTCAGTCGAACTTGGGCCTTCTCAACGAGACAATAACAATAAGATGAACACACTACCTACCTCCAGCAGTCAGCTGCTTGTACTCCGTCATAAGACGACGGAGAGCGGTGGCGCTTGATGATGGTCTTGAAGCCATGGTTCGTCAAAAAAGTGGGCGTGGAGGAAGATGAGGTTCGGTGTCGTGGTGGTCGTGATCAGAGCTGAAAGTCGGCGCCTACGTGGAACTGCCCGGTCCGGACCTTGAAATTGGCGCCCACACTCCTGAAGGTTGATCGGCCGCTATTCCACCATCACCAGCCTGCTGGCCTACTAAGGTCAGAAATGTGTTCAATGTGTGCACCACAGCGCTCAACTGCAGCATACTCCAGAAATTGGTAGCTCTACAGCTTTTCTGGGAATGCTGTGCGGATTCGAAGCTTATCTGAAAGGACAATGATGCTTCGACGGCTTTGTCGCTAGCTAAAAACCCTGACTGCGCTTTGGGGAGCCATATCTTCACTACCCATGCCCACTCCTTCGCAACTATCTCGCCCAGAATCTGATGGCTGCATCTCATTCTTCGTGTTTCCCAGAGAGCTCATCGACTCCATTGTAGAGGACATTCGTGGCCTCGAAGACAACGACTCCACCCTTCGAAGCTTTGCAATCGCCTGCAAAGATATCTTGGACATATGTCGCCCATTCCTCTTCGAAAAAATCACCATCACTCCAGGCAGAGACTATACTGCACTGCTCAGCGCCCTCAGAAATGATAGCGCAGTCATCAGCATGGTTCGTAACGTGCGCGTGGAGTTCTTACAGCAGGACTTCGATTCGACCTTCGAGCACACCTCCCGTGCCCGGGTCTTTCGAGAGCTGTCCAAAGTGTGGGAGCTGAGCCTCAGGTCGCCTCAGGGCAGCCGATGCCGCTTCAACCCAGAGGATGTGAACTGCTCACTCCAGCCTATCAAGTCCCTAGTGCCGATGCTCTCTTCGAAGGCATTAGTCTCCCTCTCCATCGTATTTTTCTCATTGCCGAGCTCGATCTTCTCTCTCTGCACGAACTTGAAGGAATTGAATATCCAAATGGGTTGCATCGTAGAATGTCCGGTCGAACCTTCACCCTCTGGGTAAGTAGCCGGTCGCTGTTACAGTGTCTGTTTCTTTTTGACTGATATTTTTCCCTTTCGACGCTTGCAGAGAGGTGGAACGTCCGCAGTTGGAAGTGTTGTCGATAAACCATACTGCTCAATCAAGATGGCCCGTCCCTGGGGGTTCTCGATACACCACAGCAGATGATAAGCTCGCTTTTCCTGACCTCAAGAAGCTGCAACACTTGAAAGCATGGTTTCCCGACTATGTTCTACGAAGTATCATTGACGAGCCGGAGAACCTCAAGTCGTTGCATTTGCAAGTACGAGGTGAGCCGCACCTCACTTTTCTTCTCCGTTGTTGTTCAACACTGTCCCACTATTAAGCGCATAATGTGGATCAATTGGAAACCTTCCTCTCGAACGAGATGTTCCGATCCAATCCCCATAAGAGACGCGGCCTCAAAAAGTTAACAGTCGAGGTGCTCTGTCTCGAGAGAGGCTTCAGCCCCGAACAAGTCCTTCCAAAATTTATCCGCCCATTAGCATCCCTTAAGAACGTCGAGCGTTTCGAATTCATAGGAGTATTTCAATCCCTGCTCGTGATCGAGGGTTGCGAGAACGCTTTACACCCCGTGTCCCGCGACTTCGCTCACGCTTTCCTCGAATCGGTGGGGGCTCGCAACATGGGGACGATGTTGACCGAGTTCAACATCAAAATAGCATGCAAGGAAGACGTGTTTGGTCCCAGTGCCACTGGCCGTCAATTCACCAACCTCATTCAACAAGCGAGTAGGTTGCTTTCCCGAGCTGGAGAGGAGGCCGTCGCAGATATCTTTGCAGCTGCGGGGATTCGACTCAGCATACAGTACTTAATGCTCGAGGAGGAGCTGGCTGCTGCGTGAATGAGTCGACTCGGCAACGGCGGGATGGAACCAACGAGGGGTATGAAATCTCAGCGATAGGTACATCCAATAGTACAACATAGATGATCAAACGGGGACCGGGGACGATGCGGTAGATGAAAGAGTACAGGCACAATAGCGAGAAAGATCCTCAATGCAGATGTAAAGTCCAGAACGTGCATGTACATATTGCTATCAACTTTGGTTATCCACTTTCCAACGGTCCAATTCAGCGATCAACTGTTCTTGCTGCTCCAAACTATATTGCGCGCTGGAATGACACACTTCGTCAACATCACGGCTGTAGTAAAGAAAAGCATGACACCTACAACTCTTGGGCGAATACTGGAGCTTGTGCTTGACAAGTGATGATACCCATCCCAACGAGAGCATCCCAACGAGTGGCCACCCTGAAAGAAGGAAAACGTCAGTTAGTCTCTTCGAAGAGGGAACAGTGAAGATGCTCACAGATCGTTGCCACTTGGCTGTGGATTCGACGGTGGAGGTTGTGTTTTATACTTGTGGTGTTTCCTACGTGGGGGCCATTCCGGTTTTGGAGGCGCAGCAGCGGCCGGAGCAGCCTCAGTCGACTTGCCTTCCTTTGTTTTTCGCTTCTTCGTGTTCTAGGAAGGCGTCATCCACCGTTAGTTTTATGTGATCAGCTGTCCTTGTTAAGATAACTCACGAGAATGGTACGTTTTGTCCTCTCTTCTTCTATCCGGCTTGGAACAAGGATCTGGTCGTTCAGATGACTGTATTTCACTCCAATCGTATTCAAGGTCCTCTGAATGTCGTCTTGCTCGGTAGACTCGGCCGACGGAAGAGCTGTACGTGTAACATTGGCAAAAGGGGCATTGCAAATAAAGAAAAGGAGAACGTACTGTCATCGAACAATAGAGCTCCGAGACCATGCAAACCAGCCTACAGTAGAAAGGCCTTTAGAACTTGTTCTATCGATGCAGACGAATGCAAGATACTCACGTCCTCTTTCCCAATCTTAGCCTCTGCTTCGGCTAGCTCAGACCTTGGACTATTCTGCGGTTTCTTTGACTGAGAGCCGCCTAGGTTAGCCAACGCCCAATCCAGCTGAGCCAAGTTAGCATCCTCAATCTAGACACGAAAAAGTTAACTTCAGAACGATCGAGCTCTGGAAGATGATGAATGAAGGCATACCGCCATCTTGGTCGCTAACTTGTCTTCGTGAAGCTTGAAGATATTCTCCAAGCCAAATAACTCTCCACGCTTCGTATTGTCTCCTTGAACGCCTTTGAAATATCTGCGCAAATGTCAGAAGTTGAAGCAATGACTGCTTGAGAATCGAATGACTATTTACCTCGTCTGAATACTAGCATCGTAACCGATCGCCATTTGCTGCTGCTTGTAGATCTGGCGAGCGTAGATGAGCTCCTCGACGGAGCCTGCGCCGAGTAGTCGGTACACCGCTACGTCTCTAGTCTGTCCAAAGCGGAAGGCTCTGTCCATGGCTTGCAGATCGTGTGCAGGATCTATAACCGAAGCAGAGGGTGAGGCGAAGATCGAAATGCCTAATACTGATACGTACTCCAGTTGGGATCTGACAACATGGTCTCAGCCATCGAGTTACCAAAAACAAGAGAAAAGTCGTTTGCTCACCGAAAATGATGACTTTATTTGCCCCGGTGAGGTTCAGTCCGGTACCTCCAGCCAGCGTCGAGATAAGGAAAATATATATACTAGGATCATCATGGAACTTGTCAATCATTGGCATACCTAAGAGAATCAGGACCCGTTAGCGAACAATTCAAAAGGCATGCTGCACATCTCCTGGAAGGAAGCCCAGCACGTACGATCTGACTGCTTGGTGCTCCCATCCAACTTCACAAACCGGAAGCCTTTCGTATTAAGGTGGAACTCGAGCATCTCCAAAAGCTTGACAGATTTAGTGAAAATGAGTACTTTATTCTTGCCATCCGCCTTCTTCCACTGTTTCAACAAAATCTCCGTCGTCTGCGAATCGATGTCAAGATGGGTTGTTAACGACGCAAGTAAGCTGGAACGGTCTTTACTTACAGCGAGTTTCCCGCAGTACTCCGGCTTCATCATCGCCACCCCGTATTTTGGGATGTTGCCATCCGGGAAGGCAATTTCAGCGAGGGCTCGATTACGGGCAGTCTGTTCGGGTGTATCCTTCGGTCCTGTGATTATCTTGTCAGAAACAAGAATCGAAAAGCTTGATTGAGACTTCTCACCTGGGAGAATCAGGCCAAGGTGATTCGAAACCTTGATGAGGATGGACATAAACTTAAACAGGTCGCCGGCCACGAAGGGATGGCAGCAGGTCTTGCGGCTACATTGAAGAAACGGTCAGCCTCTCGGTTTGCTTCTGGGAGGTATGGTCTCTCACCTTTTGCGGGACCCGCATGTACAAGGTTTGTCTCGGTTTATCAGGTTTTCGACAGCCTCCATTTTCAAAATTTCTTTATATGCCATAATCTGCTTCGGGGTCAACGGGCAGAAGACTACGTTGTCGGTTTTCTTGGGAAGCTATGAGAACGTTCGGTAAGCATCGTTGACGGGACAGAGCAAAAGAATTTATGCACCTGGTCTTTGATAATGTCTTTCGTTCTAAGGTGGGTGTGAGGAAGTGTTCAGGGAAATATGATTACCCAACTCACCTTCGTAGGAAGAAATTAGGCAACAGCTTGTCTCTCAAGATTCTAGCAACAACCTATAGAATGTCAACTTCACCATGCGCCGCTCGGGTTGAGTCACTTACCATTCCCTTCGCTCGTTCCTGTTCTGTGGCAGTGGCCGACTGACCCAGGGTTAAAGGTTTCGAAACAAATCCTCTCCATTGTCTAGACGTTCCCAGTCGCCCGGGATTGGTCCAGTCCAAGATTGTGAAGAGCTCTTGATATGAGTTCTGGATAGCCGTGCCAGTCAAGCCGAATCGGCGAGGACACGCGAATTGGTGGAATGCGTTCGTGATTTTCGAGCTTTCGTTCTTAACCCTGTGGACTTCGTCAACGATAACACATGTCCAAGCGAGGTCACAAAGATTCTCGATATCGCGCCGAGCCAAGTCAAAAGTGGTTACCACTATTGAAACCATCAGCCTCGGAGGTGCGTCAAGAAACAGCATGCACGTACCGACGTCCAGCCTTCCCATCTTGAAGTCACGGAGAACCGGTTCCCGTTCCTTAGGGGTTCCNATTGTACATCCCGACCTCAAAGTAACCCCACTATTAAGCGGCGTTGTTAGAAGACGGCCGAGTCGGAGCAAATATTTAGAACACACTGTTTCGAACTCTCTTTCCCAATTGTGCACAACCGTGCTTGGCGCAATGATCAAGCACGTCGGCCATTTCGCGTTAGCTGGTGGAAGCTTTCGATGCTTCTTCCAATCATCCCCGTCTTGCAATCTTGAGACGTATTTCCTCCGCCTGTTTCGGTCTGTTGGGSCCCATCCTTCTTCATGATGGCTGACAAGAAAGAGATAACCTGAATAGTTTTTCCCAATCCCATATCATCACCAAGGAGACCTCCACGATTGTCATTATATTGCTTATAGAAGAACTCGATGCCATCCCGCTGGTATGGGCGTATATAGGTATTGATGGCAGCTGGAACTTTAATGTTTTGTTCCTTATCGAGAATAAACGCGGGCTTGGTTGTTTGGCCGGGAGCGAGGGGAAAACCTGGTTTAGGTCGGAGAGGCTACAAAGAAGTGGAGGTAGGTCATCGGTCAGTGGCAACCGAGAGAATCACTTACCATGGAGTTTTCATCCCAGTCGCTATCAGACTCCGACTCCGTTACGGAGTCATCGTCGACAGGCAGTGCAGCTTTGCCTTTGCAGACGATGATTAGCGGTAAAATTCTTTTGTGCGAATGCCATTTACCTGTAGCTCTAAGCTGAAGGGGTACTGGCGGTTGTTCTTCTTCAGACTCAGGCTCAGTTACTGAATCGTCATTATCTAGGCTCCGGAGTTAGCACAAGCCTGGAACGCGGGGAAGCACTCACTCTCACCAGGAGCAATTTTCGGTCGTTTGGCTGCTGTCTCGAGTTCTGAAGGGGCCTTGCGTTTCAGGGTTGGAGGCTCTGGTTCTGGATCGGACTCTGGCTCTGCATAGATGGGTTTAATTTCTGAAAGACAAAACTACTTGTAAAATTAACCAACCAGTAACCGAGTCATCCTCAGAGACAGATGCAGCTGCCGGAGGTTGGGACTTTGCCGTGGAAGGAGTTGGTTTGATCACTTTGGGCTGTGGCAAAAGGTCTTGGTCTCCTTCACTCATGTCGTAATCTATCTCTTCCTCTTCTTCCTCGTCTTCATCTTCATCTTCGTTGTTACCTTTCGCTTTCTCTTCATCTTCTGAGGCAGACTTCAGGTCTATTTCCTCATCAGCTAAACGATAAAGTTCGTCACCAATTACTTAATCGCCTTGCTAAAAATTTCACTGACCGAAGTAAGCTTGTAAAGGGTTAGGTTCGTTGTAATACACAGCTCGCTTTCCTGTAAAAAATACGTGAGTGTATTGGACACGTCACGTCGACTCATCCTCACGTTTTGATTTAGAAGTCTTGCCAGTAGCTTTTCGAGAAGGCTGAAATGACTCCTCGGTAGGAGAACGTCGGCTGGTAGACTTCGCGCTTTTCTTCTTGGTCAGCTTCTTGGCTTTCGGCTCTTCAAAGTATGCCCCAGGAGCGAAGTCAGAGTCCGAGTCGAATTCTAAGGGGTCGGTCAGTACAGCAACACGGATTTGGTCAAAATTGACAAGTGATAGGCGTACCCAATGGAGCAGGAATAGACGACAAAGTTCCTGAGTAGAAAGTTCAGAGAGATGTTATGAATATCGTTGCTGCGCGTACTTTTGGCATAGGCATTGCTCTTCTTCATCGGTTCCGCCATGAGTGACGCGATGTACGGGGCGTATGATTGTACCGATATTCTTCGTGCTCCCACGAAGGAGTGCACTAACAAATGAGTGGGTCAACCCTTAGCAGAAGGTCGCGTCGACAGAGGTGTGGAGGAGAACTAGTCCCCGGTGGTCGTGGTTCAAGTCAGAGTTACAAAACGCGAACTTGAGACGCCCATTAATGAGTTAATGAGTCCGGACCGTGCTGACTAAGGACAATGAGTTCCCGCTAATGCCTCCGGGAGGGCTTCCTGGTTGGGCAGTCAATGATCGCACTTCGCCGGCGGTGATGGCTTCGGACCCGGGCCGATGCCAGAACGAAGGCAGCTCTCAGCTCTCAAGCCTTAAAATTCAAGGGGACTGGCAAAGGCGGAAAAGAATGAACCCAATCTCGATTTATAGATAGAGCAGTATTCATCTACCGTTAACAACACATTGTTCTATCGCGCCTTCTTGAGTATAGGTAATTACGCATCGATGGCTACCTCAACACCCGCGTCCGTCAGAGCAAACCTGAGTCTATGAGGTAGGGTTTGAATTGCAGTCAATGAGCCAATTGTTAGAAAATGCTCACTGGGATAGGTCTTGAGCAACCCAGTTGGGCTTCACGGCCTCAACTGACTCTCGAGAATGGGACGTAAGGATGCCAACGACCTTGCACCCAGCGGCAAGCCCACTGCGAATTCCGTTGGGAGAATCTTCGATAACGATACCTACAGTTCATATCTGAGTTTTGCAAAGAAACATCTGACGATCATTATGGTCTTACAGTCTGCGGGGTCTACTCCACAGAGTTTCGCACCAAGAAGGTAAGGGTCTGGGCTGCAAATATAGACAGACGGTCAGACAAGGAATGAATGGCATCAATGACTTGACTAACTTCGGTTTACCCTTCTCAACTGTCTCACTGGTAACCAGTACTTCAGGGATTGGTATATCAGACGTGGTCAAAGCCAGAGTGGAGTACACTTTGGTAGATGAGGTGCAGATAGCCCACGAGGGATTGGGGAGGTACCGACGAGAGATGAGCTTTGCAATCGGGGTTAAAATGGGGAACTAGCGACAGCGAAAAGACGTACAGCACCCATGGCATCCTTCACACCCGGAAGACGGATAATTCCAGGCCTGCCATTGGCAGATGCAGACGTGACGATAGTCTGTTCAAACCTAATGGCCTCACTCTGATGAAAGGTTAAGCAAATCTTGCGATACAGATAAGGTGTGCCCTCACTTCTAGCAATTCTGGATCGGTGATACCACAGTGGTTGCGTAGATTGTCCATCGTACGAACGCCCTGGGAACCTGCAGGCTGGTTAGTCGGAGAGGGACAGCGTGAATAACCCATAGATATGCATGCCTTCCAGGATATGGGGGACATCGATATGAGGATACGTTTCCTTGAAAGCCTCCCATGCACCTTCCAATCCTGCGGACGAGTCGATGAGGGTTCCGTCCATATCAAAGAGGCTGGCAGTACCGGGTCTGTGTCAGGGAGTTCCACCAGATGAGTTGGACTGGGAAAGGTACACGCACATAACCTTTGCTTGTACAACCGATGGAGACATCTGGGATGATACCTGGGGCGAGTGACATGCTGGTTCGATTCGGAGTGGATTTTATACATTTCTGGGAGCATGTTCAAGTCACTTCCGCCGACGAGGTTGTTAGAGACATGAATAACGCTATACCCATATGGTGTTCTTTGGCAGCCACCGTTCCGAAGTGACCGTAATGAAGAAGATGGAATCGAATGTGACAAGCACGACCGTACGAGTAGAAGGACCCTTTTCGGAGGGCCCTCGGATCTGAGCCCCATGACCTGAGAGCGTTTTCCCTGGAACAAGTAGAATTTATAAGTTTGAGAGAGTACAAGGCAGTTTACACGATACGGGGTTACACGTCGAGAGTCGAGCGAATTGCACAAGATCAAAGGATAAATCCGAAAATGGTGGTACATAAACTATTTATTTGAGCGGCGCTTAGATGTTGATCTTATTCTCCGTCAAGCCGAGAATGTCATTCGCGGCACGAATGACAATCTGCTCACCCTCAGTCGCATTTTCCGCCGCCACGAATTTCTCGAAGCCCATACCTCTCCTGGCCTCAGGACTCTTTAAATCCTTGTCTGTAGGCCTTCCGATGAAGCCACTCTCTCCCTTGCCTCCAGGGTAGTCCGGAGGAGGAACACCAGATAAGAATGTTGCGCGCTGTTGAGCAAGGTACTCCGCATTCCCGGCGGTGAGTGGCGCAGCACCGATGTACATGACGGAGGAGTCTCCCGTTCCTCCATGCTTGGCCTCGACAGCGTGGATACCGTCTATGAGAAAATTGATCAACCAAAGATTCAAGTCTCGTGGATAGAAACATACCACAATGCCAGAAGACGAAGTCACCCGGTTCGACTCGGGGGATGCTTGTGATCACCTTGTTCACCTCAAGGTGGGGGTGGGTAGCATCGGAGAACTCCTGGCCACGTCCTGGTGGAGATCCGGGGAATGCAGTACTTTCGAGGTCGAGACGCCAGTTGTCTACGTCGAGGTACTCGTCTCTGGTCGCACATTCCTCCTCGGTCTTGATGGGGGAGAAGAACGGCCTCATCCAGAAGTACGCGGTGGCGTGCTTTACGGAGGGATGTACACCTAATTGTGCGTTAAACTTTCCGTACGAACTCAATGGTGTAGCACTACTTACGCAAAGTTCCTTCTCCGGGTCCAGTATGGGACAAACCAAGCCAACCCTGGAAAGTCCTGAAGACGCTGGATCCTCCCGGGGAGTCGTACATATCGGTGTTGGCCTTAACGCGGCCGTCAATGTTCCATGGGTTCCAAGTCTCCCAGTTCTCGATGATTCCGTCTCGGTAGCAGGAGCTGTAGGATTCATTCTCCCAGCGCTCGATGGTACCAGAATCCGAATGGGGCCCGAGAGCGAAGGAGGTGTCGCCTGCGTGGCGCTCCCTGCAACGGTCCGCGTAGAAGATTGGGTTCCTGCGGGAGATCTCGGCGCTGGGAGATGCATCCCACAATTCATTCATGCGAACGACCAGAGACACTAGACGACTGAATAACGCCAAAAATGTCAGAGAAATCCATATGGAGACGGGTCATCACACTCACGGGTGAGTACGAGCTGCTATCTGGGATGGAGTCCAGTAGAGCTCGAACACCTGAGGGTCGTGTGCGGGGAAACCTTTGTTATGATGCGCGTGAGCTTTCTCCATCCGTATCTGTTTACAGTAAAACCTTACCTTTGACGCCAGGGTTCTTCTTGATATATTCGCGTATACCCTCCTTCCAAGCCAAGGCAGTCTCTTGGTCGACCGCGCCTTTAATTACAACATTTCCGCACTCGCGAATGGCTTTCGCGACAGCGGAATTATTATCTCCCTCTATCAGGTCCTCGTAGTTGACTTGGGGGATGTTCTGTTCATGGCCGTCGTCAGTATCCATCTTCTTGGATCGAGGTGATCAATTTACTTACATCTACTCCTTTGGCGGCCCACTTGGGGTTGTTCTCCTTGAGGGAAGCGAGGATGCTCCTCCATCCCTCTACAAGGCTACGCTCTGCCTCGGGAGTGCTGACCAGCTTTTTCTTGAGGTCAGAGTAGCGCTTGGGCAGCGCGTCCTCTTTGTCCCCGTTCAAGGACTTCCAGAACGCGGAGATATTCCCTTCCTGCTTCTTGTTCACAACACTGACTTGGAACATAGAACCCATAGAGGGAGCAGGAGCGACGTCCGCTGTGGCCATAGTAAGATCCAGCTGTGAAGCTTAGGTGCAAGTTCGAAAGTGCAACGAGGGAGGAAAGGGTTGGGTAGGAGGTGATCTTATATGGCGTGAACCGACTAAGCCCAGACTCCTCTATTTTCTGTTTGAGAGTCGGTCACACAAGGTCACCGTCTAACTTCCTGTCAGATTACCTGGAGCGAAACTGACACAGCAGGGTCCGAGATGGAAGTAATAATTATCATTGATTTTTTACAGTGCGAAGTCGCAGGAGGAAGGGAGATTTCACCGATCTAGGGTTGCAGATCCAATAAGTTCGAAGCTTGATTTTGTTCATCTCTTTCAGAAACCAAAAAGAGATATTTCAAGGACGAGATAATTTACTTGTACCCCATGTGTAGCGCCTGGGGAGGGGTAAAGAAGGTGTCTTTCGCGTGTCAGGTCCGATCGTCTCTATGGCGCGTTGTGCCCGTCGTCTCGGTCAGTCTTCGGAGAGGACTAGTAGGCGCATGTTTGATTGCGATGTACCAATATCTATCAATAGCCGGTACCCTAAATAGAAGCTCTCCGACACGCATCTGTCGGGGCACCAGCGAATGACTCGAATTTTCACTCGTTTCTGCAAGCTTTAGGAAAGAACAATTCTCCTGCTGAGTCTGAATGCAAGAGAGTATGGAATTCATTTCCCGAATGAATTCTACGACTACAACGGAGGGCGGTGTCATCACGAAGCATCTTATTCTGTCTTAATACAATTTCGGATTAACGGAGTTCGTTTATTTCTCCTAGAATGGGGCGACAGCTCCCGTGAAGGAGGTAGGTAGCGAAGTGCTGCGAAGTGGCAACTGCACACTGGCAGCGGGGTTGCATCTCAGATCGAGCTCCGAAAGGAAAAGGCATGGCGATCACGTCGTCAATTGATCAATGATAACCGATTGGTGTGCACTGGTTTTTGGCGAAAACACCGATCGGGAAAGCTTTCCGGGTGGCAGGGTGAAATCCTATCGAGACGTATCTCATGGTCCGTCGGAGAGCTACGTAACACGAGTGGAAAAGAAATTCTTTTTCGGTCCGTCCAAACTAGTATCAGTATCCGCCGGATTGTGTATGGCTAACCCGGGTGATATCTGACTGGCATGCCAGCGCTCTACATTATCGGGTATTGGTTACGAATAAACCTCTTGAGCAATTTACGAGTCAGTAATTTCGGTATCTCCGAGATTATCGAAAATTTTTGCACATTTCTGGGTATACAGAAGCATCGCAGAAAAATAGTCGGTACAAATGGAGAACTCAAGCCACTGGAGGAAATCTGCCGCGTGGTAATGCGGGCGTTCGAGCTCAATATAGCCCAAAAATTATGTGAAAGATGAGATAGACATGAAAACCTCTGGCTCGCAGAATTAAACGATGTTAGGTGTCCGGACTACGGGACGAAAGATGCGGTGGGGATGAGTTTCATTTAGAAACAGCAATCATAGTATTCGTAACACTATACACTTTCTCCAGACACTGGTAGTTGTCAATTACATATTCTTTTCCAGTTCCAATCATACAACATGTACTCGAAGATAACCCTGAAAAACTGAATAGCGTAGCAGCACCTTCACGACAAAAACACTGGAAGACGAGATTACGGAGGAGTGATGGCATCCATGACTAGCCCGATGGTGCGAAGCTCTTGAGCAGCATCCTCTGGAGTGCATTTGACAGGGCCTTTACCAAAGATTGCGTCGTGGAGGGCCTGGTATTGCAAAGTGTCTGCGATCAATCACGGGGAAACATTAGCCATCGTGACTTATCAACGCCTTCGGAACTCACAGCAATCTTCGTAAGTCGGGCGAATGACACGCTCGACATAAGCACCAGATGCATCATTTTCAGCGATGGTTAGAGTAATGGGAAGCCCCTGCAACGTGGATGAGTAAACCATCAGGTTCTATCGCAGAAGAGAAGACCGCGAACCTTGACATAGGCTGGAAAGCGGGAATCACAGAGTCAGTCGTTTCATCTCGCAGAAAACGAAGATACGGTGCTTACGAGTGTCGTAATCGACGCGTACCCGCTTTCCATCTCCGTATACTTCAAGGTCTAGAGTGGATAGGTGAGTAAGTCAACATAATGCTTTACCTCATGCATCCGAAGAAAGTCCGCTTACGGGCGTCAAACGAGCCAACAGAATCGTGTCCAGTTTCGTAGGTGGTGACGAAGTCGCCGTAGTCAAAGAGAGCTGTGATCCAGCTTCCATGCCTTCCTGCGCCAAGAACGCCCTTAGGAGGCCCCAAAAGCTCACGCATAGCGGAGAGATCATGGGATCCAAGACTGCAAAGGAGGCGCCAGGTGCTGACTTCTCCAGGGTTGGAAGCGCGGCTCTGTCCAAGACTGGCGAGTGCGGCGGCCTGAGAGCGAGCTTTCAAATCATCCTTAGCAGAGTCTGGTATGTCTGAGAAACGGACAGGGAAGAATCCGCTCTGATTGACAAAGAGATGGTTCTACGGATAGATAGCGGATAGATATCAGTTAGCTTTGGGACGCGATCTGAAGGGATTGATAAGCCTACATAACCAATGATATCTCGAACTCTAGCGTATTCAATCTTCTTCATAGACTTGACGATTTTCACTGCTTCCACAAAGGCTGCAGCGTACCTTCGCATGTACCCGATCCAGATTATGACCTGACAAAGCCTTAGTGTTAGCTAAATCTCAATGAAGTCAAGACAAGCGAGACTTGCATTGTTGCGCTTCTGGGCGTCGATGATGTCTTGAGCATCCTTTGTGGTCAAAGTCATTGGCTTTTCGATGAATACATGCTTGCCCGCATCGGCAGCTTGGACTGCAACGCTTGCCTATCAAGAGTGTTTAGTACGGCGATCAGGGACGCAACTAACTCCACCGACATGGTACTCATCGGCAGCAATGACGAGGACAAGATCGACATCGGCTCTCTTAATCAGGTCGGACCTGAGCCCAAGGTCATCTGTAAGAATGAAGTAGAAAGTAAGGGAGGCGTACATACGCGTCGAGGTGGAGATCTTCCTTGGAAAGATGGAACTTGGCAGCACAATGCTCGAGTAGGTTCTGAGAGACATCGCACAGGGCGACGACCTTGTACAAGTGCGAAAGAAGGCCCAGAGTCGGAATCTGATGTATATCGCGTGAGTATGGCCTCGGGAACGACAAGTCGACGTATGCACTTACATGTGTCGTTTGTGCAACTTCACCCGCACCAACGATTCCGACGCGAATGATCTGGTCTGCGGCAAAGACCTTCTCAGCGAATGAAGAACCTGGGACGTGGGCCATAGCTTGTGGGTTTGTGGATGTCAAAGATGAAGAGCCTTGCGGAGTAGGATTGGGTATATAAATTTCGACGAGCGACCGAGGTGCAGCATGTACATCCTGAAATATGATTCGCGGGTATCTGGGCGCGAACGGTGAAACTCAGGAGAACTCAGGGTATCGCGATAGGAGCAAATCCCGAGCTAGATGGAGATTTCTGGCAACCATCTCATTGGGCCTAGTTGGTGGTTAGAATCTTCATCTTCCTCCGTTTCGGAAGCAAAATTGCTGGACTTGAAATCAGAATAGGAATTGAAGACCCTTGCTCGGCCGGTCATATCCGAATCGTGGGAGCCCGCTGGCGCTGACAGAGACTTGTCTCCTGGTTCGCATTCCGCCGTCCTCGTGTAGCCTCGCGTTCTCTAATCTACCCGTCCCTACCCTTACCTCCCCAGGCATCTCCATAGTGGCTACGCGTATCCACCCCCATAAGCTCCGCCCCCGCTTCGGGCTCAGACTTTAGCCTACCCTCCCGGGGCGTAAAATTTCCAAAACTTGCATCCCTAAGGTTGCCAGAAAGTTTGTTTATCTGGAGGCTGCCAAAACCGGCACTTTCTGTCCTCAAGAGAAGACGGAATATGGATGGGTAAGCTTGCATTCTGATAGCCTGAAATGCTTCGACGGGCAACGGGTTCGGATTCTTCATCATCTGTGAGCGCAGGGAAGTAAATATACTCTTTGGACTTCTCGCTCCATAGGTCCGACTATGCGGCTCTTCGGCGTGGCGATCAAACGTAATGCAATCGCCCACACGGAGCTCTTTAACAGGCCTCGCCGTACCCTGCGAGGCTGTCCTTTCGTTTCTTTCGACCTGTCAACCATGTCGAAAACTCCCTCCCACTCCTCTGAAGAGACTCCCCTGCAGAAGCAACCTCTCAACCCTGTTCGGGCACTATGGGAGGAGCGCCGCATCGTTGGATTGGCATTGTGTAAGCTCTTCTCGAATCGGAATCGGAATGGGTGCAATCGTGCTAAACGGCGCCCGTCCCTGCAGTTTGTACCCTTGGAGGCTTTCTTTATGGCTGTAAGTTTCCAGTTTTCTATTCTCTCATTTGTAAGCTCACGTCAAGCGTTCAATAGACAATCTAGGGGTTTTTGGTGGTATTTTGGTAATGTCGAATTTCCAAAGGACCTTCCCCTCAATCAACTCGACAACAATGAGGGGATTGGTCAGTTCGGTACGTTTCGTGCCCATTATCGCAACCCCGACCTTGTTCTGAAAGTTGCCTTTGCAAGATTTTGAATCTGGGGGCCTGGTTAGGAAGTCAGTCACGCGTTTTCTGTGCAGAACGACCTGACTCTGACTCATTGTTCTCTATCTCTTTAGCCATGCAAAATGGCTGGGCCTCCGAGAAGTTCGGTCGGAGACGGAGCATAACTTTCGCATGCCTTTTCCTAGCCCTGGGAACCGCTCTCCAAACCGGCGCACGAAACGCCGCCTTTCTTTTTGTTGGGTATGCCGTCATGTTGTCATTTTGGTTCCCTGTCATTCCTGACGACTATGTCCAAGTCGCTTCTTCACGGGCTTTGGAGTGGGTGCGCTGTCTGTAGGGACGTCGCTCTACAACACTGGTAAGTCGAATCGCTCAAGATCCCACAAGTAGTTGACCTCTGATCAATTGGATCGCGCTTTTAGAGATATCCCCGAGCTCCATTCGGGGGTCTGTCGGGAGTCTGTTTCAACTCTCAACCGAATTTGGCACGCTTCTTGCGTTCTGGATGTGAGTTGTCTGCAAACGCATGCCCTCGAGTGTGATGTATCTGATATGAACCTCCTACCGACAGTGATTTCGGTACCAACTAGTAAGTGATGGGTATCGATCTAGTTAATGGCTTCTAACGCACCCGTCAGCATCGGAGGAACTGGCGAAGGACAGAGCGAAGCAGCATGGCGCATTCCTGTGGGTTGTTTCACTCATTGAGCTGAGCCGAGTAGTAAACTCATTCAATTCCAGCTTGCCTTGCAACTCGCTCCAGGTATTATTCTTGCAGTCGGGATTCTTTTTGCCCCGGAGTCGCCTCGTTGGTTGGTTAGTAAATCTAGGAATGCTGAGGCTCTGGAAGCTCTCGTTTCCCTTCGGAGGCGTCCCGCCGAGTCGGACGAGGTACAGATAGAGTACCTCGAGATTTTAGGCCAACACAAATTTGAGTCTGAACTCGCCGATTTGGAGAAAGATCCTCAAGCGTCGACGACGGGATGGCGTGCTTCTCTTTCGACTTCGTGGAAACAATGGTCGTATCTCTTCCGAACACCTGCTAATAGAAAACGCGTTCTTGTTGGAGGTGGGTTGTAAATTATTCCGGAGCTTATAGAATCCGCTAACCACCCGCATTTTTCAGTGCTCATTATGTTCTTCCAGTAAGATTCACCTATTTTGAACCCTGTTTTTTTCTGACGATATTTGATCGCGATTCATAGGCAGTGGAATGGTGAGATATCTTTCGTTCCTTCTTCACGTACATTTGAGTATTCACCAACGGTTCCAGGTATCAATGCCGTACTCTTCTACGCTCCTACCATCTTCCAGGGGCTCGGTCTGTCCGGAACGACTGTTTCCCTTCTGGCAACAGGTGTCGTTGGAATCGTCATGCTTATCGCTACCGTCCCTACTGTGCTCTATCTGGACCGTAAGTACCGTGTTCTCTCATCCGACATCTGCGGTATCTTATTCCATGATTCATCTAGGGGTCGGACGCAAGCCAACCCTCATCGCTGGCGCTCTCGCCATGGTACGTAGGCCTCGTTGGGAGCGACTGATTTTTGCTAACTTCGATCTATTCCAGGGTGTCTGCCATGCCATCATCGCAGGGCTAAGTGGAAGATATCAAGATTCCTGGCTGACCCACAAGGTATTTTCTACAGGGAAGACTATCTGCTTTCGAAGGCCACTAATTATTTTCCAGGCTGCAGGATGGGTCGCATGCGTCTTTGTTTGGATCTTTTCCGTCGCGTTCGCCATGAGTTTTGGCCCGGTCAGCTGGGTTCTCTGCGCAGGTCGGTTTTCGGCTTCCTGTTTCACTTTGGCAGAGGCTTGACACCCATTCCAGAGATTTTCCCATTACGCGCTCGAAGCAAGGGCCTCTCCATCACAGCTTCAAGCAGTTGGATCAATTCGTTCGTTGGTGGGTTCTCAGTCGATTGTTGTGGTGGGAGTTTTCTCAACATTGTTCTCCACAGTCGGGATGGCCACCCCCACTATGCTCGCTAATCTGAGATTCGGCACATACATCTTGTTCGTAACTGCATTCATCTGTGTTGAGATGTCGGATTGCTGAAGTATCTTTACAGCTTTGCTGCATGGTGTTTTATTGGAGCGGCGTTCTGCTGCTTTATCCCTGAAACCGCTGGGCACTCTCTTGAGGTTTGTACATCGCCATCTTCAAATCTAAGTATGGTACTTACGATCCTTTCGCATCCTTAGGAAATGGATGTTGCGTTTGGAGATACCAACAAAACCTCCGAGCAAGATAAAGAACGCATGGCTAGAATCAACGCCGAGATAGGTTACGATAAGTATCTGGTGCAGAAGTCTGAGTAGTTGTAACACGTTCGTCCGTCCGTCTGTTGGTCTGTACCCGTATCTTTGTTGATTACCTGAGTAAAGGTCTTTTTCTTAATGCGACCGTTCCTCCTACTTCTAATGGTGATGGCCAAGTAAAAATGTACTGCGCTCTAGAACATCGGCATGAAATGCCCGCCGACAGCAGGGATATCGTTATAGCACTGAGAAGATCCAGGTGTTGTGATGGCCAAATCCGAGACGGCGAAGTTGCTGGTTGGAGGGTATTGATAGTAATTTGATTCCATCAGCCTATTTCCATCCATCTCGTTATCCAGTCGGTTGGTTATCTACACTAGATGGATTGTAATTCTCGCTCTGAATACAATTGATTCACGGTAACAGAAGATAGCCCGAGCGATGGCGTCGCGTTCGGTTTCCACAATGGTGCCATGTGGAAGCATTCAATTGAAAGTCAAATTTTATTGGGTTATCAATTGGGAAAGATGTAATGGATAGCCCCATAATCACTTTGAAGCAGCGAATACCCGTAATCCGCACTCAGGTGCTGTTGGTGCCCATGTGCGTTGCACTCCCAGTCCTTGAACCGTCTGCGTTCGTGTTTGGACAGGACAGGGACATGACAGGGGGAAAAAAGGATAACGCCACATTCGTCATTACGTCGACGGATCAATTGCGAGGTACGATATACTGAGGGTAGGATATACTGAGGATATACTGCATCTCAAAGAGGAACTCGATCAAATCTCGAGAGTCTATTCTGGGCTCGGGTTTCGCGGAGACGCGCGACCCTGGCGATCCTACTGAGCCCACACAAATTGTACCACACATGTAATTAGTACCACTCAGCATGACCATTTCGTCCGGTGCAGAGTTTGTCAAGAGTCAACGTGTTACCGAAGACGGCATCGACGCCTCTCTGTACCTCGCGGAAAGAACGAAATCCCTCGAATGGGATGTTTTCCTGAGGGAAAATCAAGGTTAGAGTCAGGAAGTAACCTATCTAATCGCAAAGGAAGGCACCTTTTCGCAATGGGCCGCGAGGTCGTCCCCACTTCCTTCTCTCATCTTTACGAAAAGCTGAAGAAGACAAAGGAATCAATTAAGAAGGGGTCTTGAGCGCTGAAGAAGACCAGACCAACCGTTGCGGAGCGAGAAGCGCTCAAGTCGGAAATCCTAGACAAGAATACCTCAGTTTGCGATGATTACGGGACACTGCAATGTCGTGATGCTTACCCATCGCCACTAAAGAAGATAGTGTACCCAGGGTTCTTCTCCCTAAACTCAGAGATGGCAACATCCTTGTTGTGCCCGAAAGGTGAGTCAGGGTGTCTAAATTGTACANCCCCAGGTCCCAGGTGAGCCATCTCCTCCTCGAAGGTCGACATCGTTGGCAATAATGGTAAGCTGGGCCGCTTCCTCATCACCAATGAGATTAGAGATGATAATCCGGATGATAGGGCTCATGCCACTGGAAACCGATATATCAGCCAGGGAACCATTTCAGAAAGGGAAACACAGCTCTGTACCTCGAGAGGATCACCAAGGGAATTCCTTTGGACTTGAGATATAAATAGAAGTCTTTGAACCTCGTCTCTAGGAAGGACATCACCCTTTTCGAGAACCACGCCAACGAATCTCCGTTCGCCCCGCATCCACTTTTCCTTGTAGAACCGCACGAAGCCAGGAACGGTTGCGTAGATGGTGTGGTCGCGTCCCATCTTGACCTGCAGGAAAGAATACG
>JANBPK010001263.1:0-40694 GCA_027579435.1 Candolleomyces eurysporus | reverse complement strand
AGGTATCACCTCTTCGTTCTCTAGAAGAAATCGTCTAGAGAAACGGCCGTATGGCGTATGCCCACATACACCCCACACCACCTCCTCAGGACCTGAACCTCCTCCGAGCTGTCGAATCCCAGCAGCCTTGTTCCAGCTCCCCGACGAGTACACACAACTGACACATTCTGGATGGTATCAGGGGGTCCGTCAAACACAGGCTGACCTCCTTCAAAGCGATACGGGCGACGCGACTTGAGATATCCCAGTAAACCCGGCACTTCATCAGGGTCAAAATGAACAAGCTCAAGGTCTTCAAGGCTAGGGAGGTTTCTCCGAGTCGCATCCTTAGCGTCTCTCGTCGTTAGCTGCTCGAAGAGGTAGTCTTCAGGATCCTCCGTAGAGCTGACCCTTTGGAGTTTGAGGGAAGTAAGGGATGGAAGGCCGACGAGGATTTTCACAATCTCTCTGGCACGGGCGTCCACGTCGCGAAGGCAGAGGGAACGGAGGGTTGTTTCACATTCCGACTGCTTGATGAAGGCGAGCAGCGGGTTTGCAAGGCCCTTTTTGACGTAGTCATCCGAATCCCGATATCTGACCTCTAGATTGACCATCTTCGGGGCTTTGATGAATTTGAGCATTTGGGATTCCGAATCCGCTGCGACATACTTGAGGTGGAGATTGCGTACTTGAGGGAAAACGGCGGGCTCGTCGAGCTCTGGAATGATTACTTCTGACAGCTCGATGACCAAGGTTTCGACGTTGATACAGTGTTTCAGCTGTGGAAGAACTGCCGGGTCGCGCCAGTTGCACTCGAGATCGAGAGTTGTGAGGCGTTCGAGAACTTGAGGGCGGAGATGCAATTCGGGCTCTTCATCTCCAAAATCTTCCAAGCCAGCCGGAAGGCTGAGCTCGAAAGATGTTGCACTCGATGGTAAGCGGTGGAACATGGATTGCTGTCGGTCGAGGGGTTCGTTCCACCCGTGGACGATGCGGAGGGCAATAGAACGGATAGCATCCCATGATTGACGCGACTCGGGCTTCAGCGCGTCCAAGAGCGCTCTGACGCACTGTGGACGGTCGCAGGCAAACTCGAAATGGTCCAGCACTAATCCTTGTGCAAAGAACCTGGAAAATGAGTCGCCTAATGCTCTGCACTCGGGGCACCGGTCTGTCTCTTCTTCTAAATCGTGGTACGTCTCGAATTCCAACGTCTTCGGAGCATTCCCAGACCGGCTCAACCAGCTCCCAACCCTTTGCAGCGACACCCTCCGAACGCGATATCTGGTGGCTTCGACGATAACGCCACTCCACAGTGAACGTGTCGCAAGTGCGGTATCACGCCAAGTTCTGCAAACTAGCTGGAGATTCACCAATTGACTCCTCCCACTATACCCCAGTCGACGACGACCCGACGGAAACACGAGTGTCAAGATTTCTGCAAGAAGTTCGACTGGAACCTGGCGAACGGGGCTTGATAAAGCGGCTTCGATATACCGGACTGCTTGATCTTCCAGCCCGATGAGCTCTGGGTAAGGCTGCTGTTTTTGGGCCAATAAGGTCGCGAGGGTCCGTTCAAGTAAGGCCCTTTCAAGGGCGCTCGGTGCCGCATTTCTGAGAAGGATGCCCACGAGGTTGGGGATAGACGAAGCCATGGTGGTGGTAGAGAGTCAAGAATTGAGAATATCGCATTCCGATTTTTTTTTTGAGTGGGCATCCCTGTCACATTCAGGGCCGGCCATTTGTTGGGGCCTTCCAATCGTCGAGGTTGCAGTCGAGGTGAACTGCAGGGCAGTCACACAATGTCACATATTTTTAGCGGAGGAGCGTGACGGGTGTGACAGTTGACCGAACTTCGTTTTTTGGGAACTCTAAGTTGTAGTCGATACAGTCTGGAATACCGGCCAGATACAAGTGTGAGATATTGACAAGTAATCTATGATTCAAGGATCTCACTCCCCATACTTCTTCTTGAAAGGAGCAACGTCCACAAAAATACTGCACCACGTCCTAAGTTCCTCCACCATCCTGGAGCCTTCAAGTACTGAGCCGCATTGGTGTTTCTCTAAATCATCATCGTCCTCCGTGGAGTACCGCACCACCAACCTCCTGAGACTATCCTGTGGAAGACTATACACCGCCTGGCCGTTCTTCATATCATACGGTCGGCGAGACTTGATGTAGTCGAACAGCCCGGGGAATTCATTAGGAGGGAAATGGATGAGTTCGAGGGTTTCAAGACGGGGCAGGAATGGCTTGACTCCGTTCAGCATTCTGGACACTCGGAGCGCTTCGAAGAATTCGGCGGCGTCTTCTGACGAGGTGACGTGGGCGAGCGTAAGGTGAGTGAGGAGGGGTAGGTTCGCGAGTAGGTCGATGAGTTGGTTGACCTGGATATCTACGTGACGGATTTTGAGCGAACGAAGGGTGTTTTTGCAGTTCGACCGGTCGAGAAAAGACAGGATGTTCTGCGCGAATCCGTCCTTCGTAAATTGCGTGTGGTAGCCTTCGAATCCGATATTTAACTTGACTAGACGTGGGGTTGTCAACATTTGTAGGAAGTCCGAGGATGAGGGATTGAAGGCCCGCAAGCGCATGCTCCGAACTTTGGGGAGGACGACGGGCTTGCACGGGTCGAGTTCGTAAGGGAGACAGTCGTAGATGTAAAGGGTCAATCTCTCTAGATTGTCCCACCCTCCATACAGGAGGTCTAGAATAAAAGCTTCGTCCCACTGACAGATCAGGTTGAAGGAGGTCAGGCGTTTGGAAACCCGTGTCGGAATGTCCAAAAATGTTGAATCGGGGTTGTCAAAGGGCAGGTAAAGCTTCAGCGATGTCAAGCTTGAGGGCAAACGGTGGAACATGGAATCAAACTGAAAAGTGTTTCCCACATCCCAGCGATATTCGAAGTGGAGGACCATGCTCTTAACCGCATCCCATGCCGCTTGAGATCCACTCGATCCTGGGTCGAGCGCGTGCATCGCGTCCACAAAGTTCTGGAAGCAACGGGGACCAGAACTATGGTATTCGAAATGGGTGAAGTTGGGCCCGCCAGCGAGCAACTTTGCCAAATCTCGACCCGTGTTTTTGCATTCCACTGCCGCTGTCCTGCAATCATCGTGGACTGCTTCGAAGACGAGCGACTTTTCCATCTTCCCCGACCGACTGAACCAATCCATGATCGGCTTCAGAGCTAGACCACCGTCTCCGACACTGTCGTCGACGTAAAGACCACTCCAAAGTCGATAATTCGACCGCGCTGCATCGCACCAGGCCCTGCAAACCAGCTCGATGTCCACCAGTTGGTGTCGACCCAGATGGTCCAGTATAGGATATGTTGGGAGAGTATGAACAAATATCTCTCCAAGAATTTCGGTTGGAATTTGGCGGACTGGGCTTGAAAGCGCGAGCTGGTGTCTTCGAAGGCGATCCTCGAGCCCCTCTAGCTCTGAATGCAATTCGGATATTTTGGCTGATGTGGTTGCAACGTCGCGTCGAATCAAGGCCTTTTGGGTACCGCTGGGGATTATATTGAGGCGGAAAATGTCGTTCAGGTCTACAGGATCCGTGCAGGCCATGGAGGGCGGGAATGAGGCTGTGGTCATTGTCTCGTGTGTGTGTGTTCAAGGTCGGAGAAGAAAGCCAATCAACTGACCAAACCACAAGCTGAATGCGGGGAATTCGGCCCCTTTAACCCGGACCCACCGCCGGCGGCTGTGTGGGCGACGATCACCNTCCCAGATATCCTGCAGAAACTGGTAGCGAGGAGTCCTTTCAAACGGACTCAACCACCCCTCCCCGTCCCGCATTTTGCTGAACACCTCCCCCGGATCTATGTTTAGTTATCTATGATTGTATTGATCTGTACAGGGGCGTCGCGTCGCGATCGCGGTGGACATTGTCCAAGGCGTGGGAAAGCAATTCAAGCCGCGCGNTGCCGAAATCTCCCCATCGCATCCGCCAAGGTAGATAAACTTTTCTCCGAGTTTGGACTCGAACATGTTCTCCTTGTATTTTAAGACTCTGACAGGTATCTCACATCTAATTACAGTCTTTTGCGTTGCATTCATTACTATTCTTGCATTCAGGCGTTGAAGTATGCCATTGTTCTACCGAACAATCCGGGCCTCATGAAATGACARGCCAACNTGGTGTTCGATATACATCTCCGTTCAGGCTCCCCGAGCGATCTTCGAACCGTACTCGCACCTGGCCTCGAGGAGCCGTCCTGCTTTGGCTTGTTCCCCCCGGCTGCTACGTTTCGCATCGCAGAGCGCGTAAGGGGCGAGCGCTCAGATGAATACAATCTTGGACCCCATAGCCATAGTACTTGAGTTCCGTTGCCGATTTCTCCGACCTAACAGCACACGTATCTGAACTCGACGCAAACAGAATGGATTGCTTTTGAATTGGTTGACCACAGCATTGGACAGGTGATACTTGCGGTTACCACTTAGGGCAACTCGGACATACTTGTTCCGGCGCCTGTCAAAGCTCCCATATTAGACGTACAACTGTATGAACGGTGGTTCCATAGTACCCGTTACTGACTATATTCCCTGTCTCTCTTTCTGGTTGCCTTAACAGCTTCTCCTATAAATAGGCGTACCAGTTACCAGCGTAACTTCTTCACAATAACAGATGGAGCCTTCGACTAGCCAAGACGGCAAAGCTGCTGAGGCCTTTACAGAGCCCCCACGCACTCTTGTCCTTTGCTTCGATGGAACCGCAGGTCAATTCGATAACGACGTACGTTCGTCTACTATCCTTCGTTCACTTCACCTCCCTCCCCGATAGACTTCACGCTAACCAGGCCCTCCGTAGAACACCAACGTTGTGAAGTTCTTCAGCCTGCTGAAGAAAGATCCTAAAGAGCAGTTGTGCTACTACCAAGCTGGTATCGGAACATGGTTCAAACCTGGAATTGTGTCCCCGCTGCTTCGCTGGTTCGCAGTCCTCATGGACTTGGCCATCGCCTGGTGAGTGCTCTAAGCAATCACAATTCGAGGCAATTTGGCTGATGCCCTTCGCGCACGCATAGGTACCTTGACGAGCACGTCCTAGAAGGCTACCACTTCATCATGCAGAACTACAGAGCCGGGGATAAGATATGTTTGTTGGGGTTCTCGCGCGGGGCGTATACCGCTAGGTGGGTTCACGCGTTGTTGAACGACGTCATTCTGACAGTTTGTCTATGTCCAGAGCCTTGGCTGGCATGCTCCACAAAGTAAGTCCCCTCAATCATCTTGATTTGGGCTTTCGGCGCCGCCCGCTAGCAACAACTTTGAAACGCTAATCCGTGAACTTACCCTTTCTCACGCATCTAGGTTGGCCTTCTCCCGCGAGACAACGATGAGCAAATGCAGTTTGCATACAAGTTGTATAAGCGGGAAGATAAAGCAGGGCTAGTTCTGTGCGAGGGTTTTAAGCGGACTTACTGTCAAGATGTCAAGGTTGAGTTTGTTGGTGTGTGGTATGTAATATTTCGTTCAACTGGTCGTTCTATTCCTCTGAGCTCTAACAATGACGTCTGCAGGGATACTGTAGCGAGCGTTGGAGTGATCATGGGACGGACATTGCCGTTTACAAACTCGAACAGCTCAATCAAGACGTTTAGGCACGCGCTATCTTTGGATGAGGTAAGAGATGACTCTGGGTCTCCATATTTTTCTATTGGAGGACGTTGTATTGACAACGTATTTTTTCTTTTTTTTTCTTTGTGTACAGCACCGAGCCAGATTTAGGCCGAATCTTTACCACTATTTGGCGCCGAACGATGTGACGCAAGCAGCAGCTCCCGAGCACGTCGAGATTACTTCCCCATCGTCGCCCGTGACCAGCTCGTCCTCGTCCTCGTCATCTTCATCGAGCTCTGACGAGAGCTCCCAGGACAAATCGCAGTCGGTCTTGGAAAAAATCAAAGCCAAGGCTTTCCGCAGGCAAACGAAGGAAAAACCTAACGGCAAAGGCAAGGCTGCTACAATCCCCGTGCGAGGAACAGACGACGTTTTGGAGGTCTGGTTCTGCGGTTGCCACTCAGGTGAGTAAGATTTCCGAGCCGTTTCCCCCGAGTTTTAGTGTCGAATTAAATTAAATCACTGACTGAAAAACGATATGGGGTGTAGATGTCGGAGGGGGCGCCGTTGACAACGAAACACCGCACAGTCTCGCGAACATTACCCTTCGTTGGATGGTACGCCAAGCTATAGCAACTGATACCGGCATCTTGTTCGATGAGGTTGCATTGGAGCGGTTGAACATTGATTCCGGCCCGGAGAGGACAAACAAGACAGAGAACTTGGACGCGGTGGATGCGGTGCAGCCTATCTACGATCAGCTCAAGCGGATGCCCTTGTGGTGGATTTTGGAGATTATGCCTATGACTTATATGTGGCAGGATAAAGATGGGGTGTGGCACAAGTCGTTTGGGTGGCATTTAGGCAGGGGAAGGAAGATCGAGGATAGTCATCCGCGTTTCCATGAAACTGTGAAGATTCGGATGGAGGATTCCTCATTGCGTTACAAGCCGCGAGCCATTTGGGAGAAAGGAACTGAGGTCTATGTTGACTAAATTTTTGAAACCTTAGTATAATGCATAATCCATGTACCATGTACTTCTTGTCATTGCTTTATGGCATTGATTTTTTNGATTCTGATCGTCGAGGCGTATGAGATCCGCTCCCTGATTCACCGGGTGGCAACAAAAGGCCCAGACCACGGTTCCTCCTTGGAACGGCACAGGTCGGCATGCCCCAGTATAGTCCGATAAGGTCAGCTCCGTTCGTCGTGGCCTTACGTCCACAGATCAGGATGGGCGTCGACCTCTACGGCATTTCTCTAGATGCGAATGCTTGCCTATCGAGGCGTCGCTGGGCTGGAGACGCTTCCTTCTTAGGCCGGCCTACCGATCCTATCGAGTACTCAACCTGGAACCAATGGTACATCAAGTAGCGGATTGAGGATGCCTCTTCGATCTGAGAAGTTTTAGTTCAAATCAGTAACTCCTGCTCCCTCCTCTTTGGTTCTCATGTCTCAACCTCCAGTAGGATGCTATTTTCGAGAGCGGATTGTATTCAACTCCTTTGATCGACATCGAACTCTGCTCCAGACCGCAGTTTGATGTATTGCACTACTCGCACGAATCTCCTCAGGACTGCGGTTTGCCACCCCTCCGAGTCTCCCTTCTCTCCACTCCCGACCTCGATTCCTTCAACTACTTTCAACTACTTTGAAATCGAACTGTACTATCCCTAAGAGGATGAATAGCTCTGATTACCCGAAAATTTGGAGCGGAGACTCCAGCAAATCCCTGGAGCTACTGCGCACTGGCAATTCTGTAATGAAAGATCAGTGAGCGCAATCAGACGCGTAGGACAATGTGCCGAGTATATTTCTTCCGATTCCGGGTAGATCGCGACGTGAAGCTATGGAAGAAGTCATTATTGAAGGGCTTGTATCCGAGGGCTGTGTTTTGCCGTCCACTCTCATCGTCTTTGACTTCCGTAATCGCACAGGACCTCATATAAATTGAAGACAGCCTCGGTGACGAGCGCAGTCTCCCCCTCACTTCGACTTGGAAGCTTTGTACCCATAGCTTGACATTCTTCTTCAGCAACCCTGCCCTACAGCTACCTTTAGTTGGCTGGCGACCGCAAAAGCGTCGCCACAGGTATGGCAGAGACACAGATGGACGTCCAGACAATGGCACACCTGGTAGAAAAATACAAAGCGGGAAAATTTGTACAGGTATAAAGAGCGCAGCTCCCTCTTCTTCCTTCTACCGCATTGTTCATTTCCTCTGTCAGTACTTCGTAAGTAATGCAGCAATGACTCGGAGTCGCTGCTTACCACGAATCATGTTCAGGGCGCTGCTGCGCATGTCTCTGTCGTGAGTCAATCTGATCTTTCGATCAGCACAGTCCCTCAGTGAACCCTTACTCGCAGGTAGCAGACTATTTTCATACACTTCCTGATGAGGTGAGTGCCAGTGTCTCCTGCAGAGATCCGCACGATATAATTCTTATCACTCCTAGGTTCGCTTAATGTGGCCAACTCCTCTGAGCGTGCCAAAGGTGCTATTTTTCGTCCTACGGTACTATCTCCTGGTACACCGCGCGCCACTCATATTTCGTGAGTGATACATATCTCTGCCTTTTCTCTTTTCTACTCCTGAACACTTTGTAGTTGGGCTGCCTAACCATTTCACTCCGGAAGTTTGTGAAGCTGCGCTACGTTGGGCATTGTGTGAGTACCGCTTTACAATTCAACTGAGTTAACAGCTAATAGAAGGGCTTCATGACATGGTCAGCTTCGTGCTTGTTTGTGGTTATTATCGCAGAAGGCTAGTACCATACTTCTCTGCCTTATCTATGCACAAACGAAGATGAAAACTGTTTACAGCTATTTTGTTCATCCGGGTTTACGCTTTCTCTGGAAGAAATCCAAAACTTCGCATCATCCTTGCCATTCTATTCATCGTGAGTTTCCCGCTTGATTTTTCCGATGCAAGGAGCTGAGCTCAACCCAGGTTATCCATGGCGCAGGATTAGCCCTTCTAATACTATTTCTCCAGAGCACAAAATGTAAGCTCATACTCACCCTTTCTGTCCAAACTCCACTAACTCGTCCGCTCGACTCACTTCAAATGTGAACGGTAGTTGCCCCAAACCCATCGAACCTCCAGATTCCATGTACACCGTTTGCTGGAGATCAAAGGTTTCTAGGCAGTGTGTACGCTACTGTTCTTCTCAGCCTTGTCTGTGAGTGACTTCAATGCCATCGTACAATCTGTCTGGATGCCTCTGCTGACGTCTTTGCGATATATCCTTCCGTTTAGTCGTCATGGGTATCATGGGGTATCTCGCTTACCAAAAGCATCGGTATTCGAGAAGTGGCTTGTTCACTGTGTTTTACAGAGACGGGCTGTTCTACTTTGTGTTAATGTCAAGTACGTGATTCTCCGTTTTCGACCTTCTACACGTTGAATCACACTGATGTGCCCTTCACTGGTAGTGTTCGCAGCAGTCAATATCGTCGTTACATTCAGTCCGGCGGACGGCCCATACAGACTTGTTCTTGGACAGTGAGCATCTTTTTCCGGCGCAGGCAAGGATTTGTCTCTTGAACTGATTTGATTCATAGAGTCGAAAGTGACCTTCACGGCGTCTTCGCTACACGGATGATCCTCCATCTTCGTCGATGGGCTGAACGAGAGGTCAATAGGCAACGGGGAGAGTCAGATGAGGGAGTAGGATGTTTAACTACTACCAACTACCATCCTGCGAAATGGAGAGGACACCGTGATCTTGTTACAAGCCCGATGAGGTTTGCGAAACCCGACCCCATTGCGACTTTCAGTGTACAGTAGATGAAGTATCGATTTTATGTCAATACAATAATCCAATGTATTACACTTACATGATTAGTCCAAAATGCGGGATCGCGAAGAGAGTCGCCGAAAGAACTTTGGGGGTCCCAAAAGGTCAAGACCACACTCCTCCTTGTAACCGGCTCGGGGCCTGCCATCACGCTTGATAGAGCTGTCTCTGAAAGAAAGGAGGGGACTTCGCAGACTGTGAAAGAAGTCCGGGATTGTAACAGACAGATTGACTTTTAGGATCTTATGACGGCTTTTCTTTCGCCAGAATACAATGAAGTCATTGGTCCATATATTGGATGAACACAGGGTATACACACATTATCATAGCGGCATGATATATGCATTTCAGGATATAGCCTATGAAGCATCGTGCAAGGAAGGAGCCAAAGAGAAGAAACAAAGCCCTGTTTATCGGGGTTGTGCCAGCCGGTCACGGTAATGAACGCTGCGAAAGTCTGTCACCTTGCCGCGCTATGTCACGGTCTGCTGGACCCCCCCCCCCCTTCTCGCGGTGTATGCCACCTTACCACCCATCGTCTTAGTTCTAGCATCGCTTTGAGTCGCCGTTTCCCCTCCGTCGTGGTGGCAGCTCCACTGCAGGCAAAACCTGCAGTCGTCTTCGGCTCTAACTGGGGGATGTTTAGGTTGGATAGAGGTAGTAATGACTCTAGTGTAAGGTGAAATACAGGGGTAGACATGTTACCGTGCGTAGCCTTGGCCACTCGCCACAGGCTATCTTCAACGGCCAAGTGAGACAGACTCTGGTGTCTCCTCTATATTGCAAAATAGTCGCATTGTTCTATTAGACACGCCCTGGGGGACTATGTAATTAGAAGCCAAGGTACTCCTGATCCGACGCAGTTCTTCATAGTTCGACGCGGACTGGTCTGTTCATTCGGGGCTCGTTGTCTCAATGTATTTGACGGCCTTGCAAGCAATGGGACTGCTGGATCGTCTCCTAGTCTTGGCTCCGCTGAATTTATCCAAGCAAGTGACCAAAGCCACTCCTCATTGTCTTCGAAACTGCTTACATTACTCACAGATATCCGATTAATTGTGTGATTTGGGAGTTCCAAGCACACCAACCGGGGTGCGGCGGTGCCTGCAAACAGTCACAAATAAACATATATAACTTGGATCGCATGAAGCGTGGCCCAATCCAAAACCCTCGAGCGCATTCGCAAACAGTCACCACCATCATGGAAACTGGCAGCCATCTTCTCTCTCACCTACTGGGCACCAACGCTGTGCCCGAACATTTTGAAGCGGCCTCCATCCAGCTGGGAATCCACTTTATGCAAAACACACTCTCCCAGCTACAGCGACAGACTCAGGAACTCGAAGGTCGACTACGACAGTTCCACTCAGTCTTGTCTCCTGTGCGGAGAATACCAGTGGAAATTCTTGGAGAGATCTTCAGCTTTGCGATCTTACACCCATTGGACGAGACCGAAAGAAAGCACCTGGCAAACTTTACCCTGGTTTGCCGGACCTGGCGTAATGCCGCGTATCATGCCCATAGATTGTGGAGCAGCGTTCGAATCCCTGGTGAGCTCACAGAATCATCGTATGAATTAATTCTGTCATACTTCAGCCGATCTGGTCGTATTCCACGGTCATTGGAAACAGGTCGTTCGAAGTTCAAAGCTCACGACCGCTGTGGGGAGTCGAACTCGGAATGCAGTTCAGGATGTGGAACTCTTCTGTTGGCCAAACTGTTGACGGAAGGTCCCACTCTGAGTACCCTTTGCATCCATTTTGATCACTTGACTTGCTTCAGGAATCTGCTGGCCGCCTTCCAATTCTTCAAGCCAAAAGATTCGGCGCCTCGTCCATGGGATTCGATCAGGTCACTTGCCCTTCACTTCAAGTGGGGGTGGAACGAGCATCCTAATCCCGCTAACTCCATCTTCCTTTCAATACCATCCACGGCTACAGAGTTCCAACTGTATCTTCCTGACTTCTTTGCTGCTGGGTGGGGCTCGGGCAGTGATGATTCAGCATTTGAAAACGCGCCACTCCATCTAACCCAAGACTTGTTGGGCCGCCTGAGCTCTTTCCTTTTTTCGTGCGACTGGAAAGGAGCCCGCCTCCTGTCCTATCTGCCTTATTGCACCGCAGTCGAGACACTGACGCTAGATTTTAAACACATGCCGATGAGGTACAGCCAGAACGACGAATTTGTCAGGCGCATCTCGGATATGGGCATCCTCCTCCCGAAGGTGCATACCCTTCGCTTGCAAAATACCCTCATTCAAGGCCTCAATATTCTACAGTACCTCAATACGCCTTCACTCATCAGCTTGGATATCGATTTCACCTATGAAGACGAGGTCTCAACCTCCCGTTTTGCGAAACGAGTGGAAGCCTTCATCAAGAACAGATCGCAATGCGAGGCCACCTTTCGCTCCTTGGCTCTCCACCATGCAGCGACGAAGACCGAAGACCTTGCATACTTGCTTACGAATCTTCCTTCGTTGACACATGTCACTCTGGACGACGTTTCGTTTAAATCCACCCTCTTCGAGACTCTGAGATCAACCCGAATCAATCTTCGACCAGGCAAGACGATCAGCCTGCCGCACCTTGAGACTCTCGAGTTACTGGATCTTCCTCACACGTTCGACCCCCACTACTTGGTTCACTTTNATGATGAAACGGAAGGGGTATGACGCTGGGAGCGTGCCGCCAATCTTGCGCTATCCTTTCGACAGCATCAAGAGACTCGTTGTCACCTATAAGCAAGCCAAACTCAGTGATGGACTTGGTGGACGCGAAGAGATTGAGCTACTCAGAAACAATACAGATATGTCGCTCAGCATTGGTCCTCTTTTGTACTCGATGTAATCCTTGTAATTTCTTCCTAATTGCATAATTCAGCTGTGGCAATCAAAAGCCAGTTTAGGGTGACAGAAGAAGGAGAGAGTGGGATTCGAGTGCTGAGCTCGACGTATCTGGCTAAGCAGGAATTGCGAGATTCACCAAAAACAACGCAAACGCCTTGTAAGTACTCATAAACTAGCAGTAACGTATCGGTGCTATAGTAAATGACACCCCGCAGTGCCTTCTGAACATTCGTACCGCAGGAGCTAAATCTAGCTTGTGTTCGCTGTATCGCCGAGTTTCTTGGAAAGTCATCACCAGTTCCTTCAACGTATCAGGCGGTCCGATAAAGACATCCTCGTCAGCCCAATTCTTTGTCTTGTCGAATTTTCGGCGTGAATCGAGGAAATAGCTGACATCATAAATGGAAGGGCTGAAGTGCATCATGGGATCAAGATTGAGGAGTTGAAGGGATTCGAGGTTGGGGAGCAATCGACTAGGGTCGTGGAAATTCGAGGCGTACAGCTCTGAAAGGATAACGGGTGCCCAATTGCGAGTGGATGAATGAATCTTGGGATAGTTGAGAGTGAGATGAGTGATTGAAGGAAGGGCACGCATGGCGGACTTCAGCACGCCTTCTTCGCACTCGAACGAGTCGAGATGGAGGCGGCGGAAGGTCCCTTCACAGCCTGACCGCTCCGTGATGAACTCGCGCAGTGTTTTCGGAAAGCTGTGGTCATATATATCGTCTTCATTTTGGCTGAATTCGAGGGCCAGACTGGTGAGTATCGGTGTCTTGAGTAAGCGGAGGATGTTGAGGGCCCAAGGGCGGGCTTTCTGGAGACAGAGCGTCCGGAGCTTAGGAAGAACTAAACCGCTTTCGATATATTCCTGAGTGGAGTCATCGTCGGAGTCGTACCACGTGCAGCTAGTGTCATTCTTGAAATTAATTTTGAGGTCTTCAACGTTAACGCAATGCTGCAGGACCATGGGGAGTTGGTTCCCATCCCAATCACAGGAAATCGAGAAGGAGGTCAAGCGTTCGAGGATGGAGTGCGGGAGGTGTAGAGGTATGTCCCTGGTCTCGCGCATGTAGTTATATTCAGGAAGATGTAGTTGCAAGGAAGTGACGTTGGGAGGGATACGACCGAAAGCCGATTGGGCCGGGTCAAAAGAATCCTCCCATTCCCCAACGAAGGTCAGGGTGAGGGAGTGAATGGTATCCCATGGACCGAGTATTGGGTTTGGAGAGAGGGTGTCGAGAGCGTTAACCATTTTCCGAAAGCACAGGGGACGTTCACAGACCACAGAGACGTGATCAGGCGAAGGGCTGTCTGCCAAGAGTTGTGCAACATCATGACTGTCCATGGTGCGGCCGCAGCATCCAATTTTTTTNGATAGCCTTTGGCGGTTTTCCTGATCCACCGAGCCACTCTGCTACCTTTTCGTAGGACATGCAGTCGCCGAAAACTTGAAGCCCGCTCCACAATTGACGGGTAAGGTGTGCAGCATCGCGCCAGTTCTTGCAAACGAGGCACAGGTTCAGCAGCTCTGAACGCGAATCCGAGCCTTCTCGAGGTATCATAAGTTTGAATATTTCTCCTATCACCTCGAGGGGTAGTCTTCGTACGGGCGAGAGCAGTGCCTGTTGCAGTTGGAGCTCCCCTTCTAGCTCTTGCAACTGCAGACGAAGGTGCGATAATTTGGATTTCAGCTCTGCGATTCCCAGTTTGATAATTTGGGACTCGAAGGCATTTGGAGCGTCGTTGCTCGAGATTAAGTGTGCCAAGGAGGCACGGTTTTTCATGGTGCCAGCAGATGTTGGAGAGTTGGAGAGTGGTGCTAGCAACGAAATTTGAAAAATCGCGGAGCCAACTTCTTTGGAAGTCCGCCTCCGACCTTGCTCGGATCCATCAACAGTGGACACTACACTACGATCCATTCTTCGCTTGGTCGCAAGAACCTGAAAAACTCTTGCGGATACGAAATATCGCGACATTTTGCTGTATCTATGGCTCAGGAACTTTCTATAAAAAGAACCAGCCTCGAAAACGTGATATTTCGAGGCATCTCTAATGGGACGATTCCCGAAGTTTGAGATGTTCAAATAAAGGCTGGCAAGAGTGACAAGGAATACTTGAACTACGGCTTGAAGCAGCGAAAACCGGTCTTTAGTTTTAATGCAAGGTCTGTTCGTTGGATTTGGCCTTTACCGTCCAGTCGTTCACCTTCTGACAGCATCCGACCTCAACGATTGATTTCTTCTAAAACAAAATGAATCCCTGCAGAACCGCACTGTGTCGCGCTGTCATCTCCTATGTCGATATATAGGGTATGCTAGCTGCAAACCTAAGCCTTGAAGAGAAGCGTCGCGGCTTTTGTTCAGGACAAGTTCGAAACATTCATAACGCCCGCCGATGTTGTGTTTGATATTTAGCCTGCGAGCCTTCGCGCAAGCACCTGGGCTGTTGAGCCTCCCTTTGCCACCTGGGACACAGAGCCCAGGACAAGGCGTCGCACTTCATTCGATGCGCCCCCCCNTATTTCAAGGCTGCCTGCTGGGCGATACCTTGCTCTCATCCCGACCAGAAGTCCGACCCGTTAACTACCGTCGATTTCGCTCATGGCTTACGGCTCCTCTTCCTCGTCCAAGCAGCGTCGGAGGCGTATGGACTCTACGCTACCGACTCTTGCTCAGTCTTTGACTGTCTCTCATTCTTCCGAGAAGACGCACACGGTGAAGCAGCCCCCAAGGACCTTGGTGCTTTGCTTCGATGGGACGTCGAACGAGTATGATGAAGATGTGCGTATCATCCTTGTTGATAGGAGTTGCGTGTCTCTGACGCGATTCACTCAGAACACCAACGTCGTCAAGCTCTTCGCCCTGTTGAAGAAGGATGATTTCGACCAGCAGCTTTGCTATTACCAGGTACGGTCTCCGCATCATCAAGAATTCCGTCGCTGACGCTCCTTTTGGTCGTAGGCCGGAGTCGGGACATGGTTCGAACCAGGAGTTGTTTCTCCCTTCTTCCATTGGGGAGCGAAGATGCTGGATCTGGCGTTTGCCTGGTGCGTACTTCTAGTCTCGCAGAGTGTAATCGCTCGTTGATTATTCAACTCTAGGTACCTCGATGCGCACGTTATGGAAGGGTATCGTTTCTTAGTCGATAACTATCGGACTGGCGACAAAATCTGCATCTTTGGTTCGTGTTTTCTTGTCTCTACGGGTATAACCTTTTTGACATCTGTTATTAGGCTTCTCGAGAGGAGCCTACACTGCTCGGTACGTCGCAACTTCCCATATATCTCGGGGCGTCCTTCGTTTACATTTCACAAGTGCGCTTGCTGGGTTTCTGTATAAGGCTGGGCTTCTGCCTCGCGGAAATCAGGCCCAAGTCCCTTTTGCCTACAAGCTGTACAAGCGAGAGGATAAAGAAGGCATTGAGCTGTGCGCCGGATTCAAGCAGACGTATTCTCAAGATGTCAAGATCGAGTTCATGGGAGTTTGGGATACGGTGGCAAGCGTCGGCGTCATCATGAAGCGCACCCTGCCATTCACCAACTCCAACACCTCCATCAAGACGTTCCGACACGCGTTAGCGTTGGATGAGGTGAGTCCGTTCTCCCGCCCATCTCGGTTCTGCTTTGAATACAGCAATCATTGCAGCGTCGCGTCAAATTCCAACCCAACTACTATCACCGACCCGCTCCTTCAGAAGAAGCCGCAGCACTGGACCCCGAGCACGGAAGCTACGTGAAGAAGAGGACCAACTCTGAGTCGACGACCTCCACTTTGTCCGTCAACGGCCCTGGGAGCGATGATGAACCGGAGGTTCCCAAGTGCCAGTTCTTTGGTAGGATTCCGTTGAAGTCTAAGAAGACAAGAGAAGCTCTGGCTGCGGAGAAGGCTGCAGCAGCTAAGGCCAAGCAACAGTGCTCTGAGAAGGAGGCTACTCTGAACATTCTGCTCGAAGGTCGACAGGTCGACGATGTCCTGGAAGTTTGGTTTGCTGGGTGTCATAGTGGTAAGTCGCAGGCTTTGGTGGTAGATGACTGGTTCTTCGTGAACTAAAACCATTTTCACCCATAGACGTTGGAGGTGGTTCGGTACCCAATACTGAGACGCGCAATCTTGCAAACATCAGCTTGCGCTGGATGGTGCGCGAGATTGTCGCGTCTGGCTGTGGGATCAAGTTCGATCCTGCCGCCCTGGAACGCGCCAGCATCGAGCTCGTGGTCGAACCCAATATCAACCAGATGCTCATGAATGATACCGACGCCCTGACGCAAATTCATGATGAGCTCAAGAGGAGGAAGCTTTGGTGGCTCCTAGAAATGCTGCCGATGCACTTCTCCTGGCAAGACTCCGAGGGTATCTGGAGGAAGACTCATGGGTACGCGCTTTCTGAGTGTGCTGATATATCAGGCTTACTTAAAGGGATCATCGTTTAGCGTAAATGCGGGGAAGGGTAGAAAGATACCCCACCACACGCCCAAGCTTCATGTTAGCGTGAAGAAACGCATGAGATCGCCGTTGAACTACCGGCCCAAGGCCCGCTGGACACCTGGCTCGGAGGTCTACGTTTATTGAACACTGCCTCCCGGTGCTCCTCCCCTCTGCTGCTGTGTCACGGTCCTGCTTTCCATTCATTATGGATCTACATTCCTTTGTTTATTCTCTCGTTACTGGTAGTCTCTCCTTTCTGGTTCGTACACCTGGTTCCTTATTGTATCAGTAGATTTTTTAGTAGATTAAGAAGTCCATTGTATCCCTAAGACTGGAACGACTGTCGCTGGCAAATGTGCTCGTGGAACGGCGGTGGAACCGAGGCCCCGTCCGCAAGAGGAAGGAGCGCGTCGCATGATCGGACTTTGAACGCGTCTTTGACCGTTACCCTCATATCCTTACTCTCTACGACACTACTGGTATCCTTGAGCTCATCGCTGGCCGCTATAAAATGCCTTCAGAAAGACGGAATGAAGACCATGAGCCACCCCTCGATATCAACATCCTGAAAGAGGCTGCAAAGAGGGACCTGGTGAACGCACTGAACGCGGTATGTTGCTGCCCCTGGACATACCGTATACTGAAGCTCATATCTCAGCTCTTTACTACCAGGTCAATGGTGCGAAGACATTAGTGCTTGAAGCTGCTCTCGCGGGGCCACTCGGCCTCGTCACGGAAGTTTCATTGCTGAAAGTATGGGCATTCCGAGTGTTGGCAGTCATGGCACGAACTGATTTTGGTCCAGCAACACGGCGTTGACAAGATGTTTTGGCTGGAGCCTGGACCGTTATCCTCGACGACTACAAGTATTGTCTATCTCTGTCGACCGAAGATTAAGGAGGTCAAGATTATAGCTGGTACGTTTGCCCCTACACATCTCTGGTCTTGCATGTTTGCTCACAAGGCGTAAGATCAGATTAAACGACACGCGAAGGAGGCAAAGAAGCACACGTATACGGTCTTGCTGACCCCCCGCGTTTCTACCTTGGTATCACGGATCTTGGAAGAGGAGGGCGTTCTGGGTGACGTGACATTGACTGCGTTCAACCTCGAGTTCATTCCTTTGGCCGAGGATGTCATATCTTTGGAGTATGAGCATGCCTTCAAGGAACTGTGGGTGGTGAGTCTTATTTTGGGTCCTGTTATTTGGTTCTCAAAATATAGTCCAGGACGGAGACGAAACAGTCGTCTTCGACTCCGCTCAAGCCTTGATAACACTTCAAAAGCACTTCGGTTCATTCCCTCAGATCATAGGCAAAGGCGACTTTTCTAAGGTGAGCGTCCTTTCATCCATTGACTTTTGAATAATGCTGATTCCGGTATTCAGCGTTTGGCGACTCTATTAAGCCGTCAGAGTAAATCTTCAAGAGCAACGAAGACTGACACAGGAGTTTCTTACCCTGCCAATTTCGATTCTCTCATTGTGTTGGATCGCACGGTCGACCTCATTACTCCGCTGCTAACACAGCTCACCTACGAAGGGCTCCTGGACGAGATGATTGGTATCAAGAACTGTTCGTGACAATACTTTCTCCCTGCAGGCTTCAAGCTGATTCGTTCCTCAGCTCACGTGGAGCTACCAGTTGCTCTCATAAACCCACAGGCAAGCGAGACTGCAGCTTCTACATCTTCATCAGCTTCAACATCCGCTGCACCTATTGTCAACGTGAAGAAAGACGCGAAAAAGAAATATCACTTGACGACGTCCACTGATCCTCTCTACGCTGAGCTACGCGACCTCAACTTTTCGTCAGTCGGTCGGAAGCTCAACACGATTGTTCGCCGTTTAGGCGAAGATTACAAGGTGAGAAATTTGCATTGTCTACTCTCTGAATCACCGGAAAGCTAATTGTTATGGATAGACAGATTTACAGGGAAAGACAGTGTCGCAGTTGCGTGACTTTGTTGGAAAGCTTAGTGGGCTGCAAACTGAACACCAATCAGCCCGACTTCGTAAGTCAAAAGCTCTCCAGCCTCCTGCAATGTATTCTCATACCTTTGCGATAGACACGGGGATCTCAGAACTGATCCTTCCTCTGACACGAACAGAGGTTTTTAACAAGTCTTTGGAGATTCAGCAAAGTATGTTTGAAGTTCGCCTGACACGGAGCGCATTCAAGTTCATATGCTGACTGTGTCGCCTCGCTCCTGCAGATTTGCTTGCGTCGTACGAAGTGCCCTCTCAGGTTGCAGCCATCGAAGAATTAATCGCCCAAGGAGCGGATGTGCAAACTGTTATTCGATTGCTTTGTCTGGCATGCATAACAGCTGGTGGGATCAAACCGAAGACGCTCGAGAATATTCAACGAGAAATACTCCAGGTTTGTTCGTCCCATAAGTGAGCTTTCTTTGTGTTGTACTCACGCCAAGTCTCTAGGCGTATGGATACGAATTTCTACCATTGCTACTCGCCATCGCGCAGCCTTCCCTGTCCGTACTCCTTCCCAACCCACTTCCACCATCTGCCCAGGCGCCGGCAAAGTACCCATTCTCTTTGCTACGCAAATCGCTGAGGTTGCTTCTCGACGACAATCCAGAAGCATTAGAGGAAGTAGAGAACGATATAGGCTACGTCTATTCCGGATGGGCTCCGATAAGCGTTCGCCTGGTACAATGCATCGCTCAGAAGGGCGGTGTTCTGAGTAATCCTGCGGAGAAGGAACGATCGACAAATGACCAATCCAGCGTCAAGGTTCAAGCACATCCCATTGTTGGCTGGAAAGGCTTTGAAGATGTCGCTTCAGCCATTTTAGGAGAAACCGTCGAAACCGTCCTCCAACAAGCTCTTCCTATGTCTGCTAGCAGTATGTTCTTTGTCCTTGTCGATTATGCTTCCCAACTCCCTCTGACTTGAATCTCAGCCCCTGTGTCAAAGGAACGTACGACAACAACGGTCGTGTTCTTCATGGGTGGTTGCACCTACACAGAGATCGCAGCAATAAGATGGGTTGCTCGGCAGAATAAAGGCAAGTGAACGTAGACCATATTCTTGGTGGCTCATGGTGTACTAACATGAACTCTTGGATAGGCCGAAGGTTTTTAATTGCTACAACTGGTACCATAAGCGGAGCAAGTCTCGTGGAAAGCCTGGCAGGAAGACCAGTCCGCAGGACCTAACTCAGCCCTTTCTCCCCCCACGCTAGGACTATGGGATTCAAACTAGAAGCATATATACCGTTCTTAATTATTCTTCACAGTTGCTCGATGTATAAACGCGAAAGCCTCGTCAAATTCACGGCCCCATTTCTCTTCCGCGTCCGGCGAATAGTCAAACGCGTGCTCTTCACCCTCCATGCGATAAATCTTTGCTGGTACTCCTGCAGCTTTCAGAAGACCGTACATGTTGTCCGAGTCGATGATTGGTAAACCGGGGTCTAACACACCATGGACAAGCACGACACTTGGCCAGTCGGATGAGACGTTGAATTGGGGGAACAGATTGTTCCTATCCTTCTCGTCTATCTTCATCTTTGCTACTTCCTGGAGCTCTTTGGCAGCCACGATAGTGTCATTGTACAAGGTACCGGCGGGCTCTGCGAGCTGGCATGTATCACGGAGGATGGCACTGAGACTCGGGTCGTGTTGTCCTGTGAGATAGTCTATCCAATCCGCGTACTGGAGGTGGAGCCAGACGAGTTGCATGCGAGGATTGGCTGGGTAAAATGGCCCGAGTGGGTGGTTCTCAGCGTAAGCAGGGGGCGACCGGGCAATGACTGCTGGAACGCCTTTCGTGTAAGGATACACAAATTCTTCGTAGTCTTTCTTGTCTAGCCACCCGAAAGAGTATACGAAAGGCTCTTTCTTTAGGCTGAGATAGTAAGAAGTCTATTAAATTCAGAATGAGTTCAGCTCAGATCCTACTTCCAATAAGATGACGTACGAAAATGTGTCCTCCCAATCCATACATCGATATGAGAGCTTTGGGTGCAGGATTCTTGCAGTGGATCGCAGTCATATAAGCACACCATCCACCAGCACTCGACCCTCCGACTGCTATAGCATTGCTATCAATCTTGAGTGTCCTGCCAGTGCTCCTTTTCGAATCCGGGAAAGTGATAGACAAATTCGGCGAAGTAACGAACGCCCACAAGTCCTTGATATCTTCAATGATATCGTGTCCAGTAACTGGAGGGAGTAATCGGTAATCCGCGGATATGAAGATGTATCCTTGCTCTGTGAGGCGGTCTGGAGGGATTGGGACGTCAATCTACCTCATCGGGAGTAAACGCTGAGAAGGTGAAAATAGATACGCACTGAACAACCATGGGGGGNATTGCATATTCCCTAGCTCCTGCACTCAGTCCACCTCCATGGAAGTAAACAAAGGCTGGGCGCTTAATGGAGTTTCCGTGGTTGTATGAAAGGGCTTTCGAGGCCCATACTTCGATATGTATGTCCAAGCCTTCCGTTGTCGTTTTGTATCGTAAGGTTGTCTGAAGGAGCGGATTCGTTTCTGCCAATGTGCTGTAAGAAACGAAAGAAGGGATTGGCCAAGGATTGGCGCGGATCAGCAAAAACCCCCGGTGTTCATGGTTAACCCCTACCTTGCGAGGCATACCCCACAATACACGGCCATTGCCGCCAAAATGGTAAGGATTTCCATGGACAAGATGGTTGAAACCGATAACTGGAAGATGGGGGAAGGCAGCGGATGGTACTAGGGCATTTTAAGGGCATTCCCTTCGGACTTCGAATTCGAAATGGGGTGTGTCAATGTGCGTGTGTGTGTATGTGGCGACCGAAAAGCCCAGTCTGGCCCAGCATAGAAGTGTTCGAAGTCCCTCCAATAGAAATGTCGGGTTTCCGGAACGCTCGGTGGTATTCCAGTGTAATTAATATTGACATACAGGGGCTGATGCGGGCATATACAAGGAAATATCAAACAATGCGCCGAAGATCATCACCTTCCAAAGTTGACTAGGAGATTGAGATAGAGTAGGTTCACCTCATTCAGCCACGACTAGGGCAAGAAGCTGAGCATTGCGAGCAACCGACGGTGGAACTTTGGATCTGGAGGCTGGCAGGAGGGGCCTAGGCCCGTGAAGACAGGTGGTGCATTCAGCATTCAATATGGGGGACAAACCCGAGGTTCGATCGACCAGCGAGCATCCATCTTGGCCCCATTCTGGCAGGATTCAGAGGCTTATCACGGGCAGGCGTATCTTCCTCTGTGTTACCACTAGCCCACCTTTTCGACATCAGAACACCATCGGCCTCCCTTTTTGGCATTGAGGCTACTATCCACTCACCTTATCCGCCTCTTGAATACCTTCCCTGACCTACTAATCGGTGTCCGGCCAACCATGGCTCGCAATTGTGGTGGACGAGTGGCCATCGTCTACATTTAAGTCCGTGCGTGGACTTCTCTAATACATATTTTTAGGGAATGCATTCTCATATCATGTATATCAGGTGCTAGCCATGGCCACGGGTTTTCTATATTTCAGCTCTTTACTACCAGATTAATGGTGAAAAATTGATGCTTGAAAATGTTCTTGCTTGGCCGCTCGGCCTCGTCTCCGACGTATCATTGTTGAAAGTATGGGCATTCTGAGTGTTGGCAGTCATGGCACGAACCGTTGGCTTCATCTCACAGAAAACGTAATGACTGAGTTTGGTTCAGCAACACGGCGTTGACAAGGTGTTTTGGTTAGAGCCTGGACCGTTATTTTCGACGACTGCCAGTATTTTCGACCTGTGGTCAATGGGCCGATGCTTTGCACGGCAGTTCTCCGAGGCATTTTGACCCGTGGGGCTTCAAGGTGATGCACATGAGAACGACCTACCAAATTGAGCGGCGGAGCTTAAAGCTCACCATCACTGCAAAAGCTTGGCGGCAGAGGCTCGAGGGTAACAATGTACCCGAGTCATCAAAATGCCTCGGAATCTCTGTGAACCAAAGATCAAGGAAGTCAAGATAATAGGTGGTACGTTCTACCCCTACAGATTCAAACTAGAAGTATTTATATCATTCTTAGTTATTCTTCACAGTTGCTTGATGTACAAACGCGATAGCCTGGTCAAATTCACGGCCCCATTTCTCTTCCGCCCCTTCCAGATAGTCAAACGCGTGCTCTTCACCATCCATGCGATAAATCTCTGTTGGCACCCCCGCATCTTTCAGAAGACCGTAGATGTGGTCCGAGTCGATGAGTGGTAAACCGGTGTCGCAGACACCGTGAACAAACACGACACTTGGCCAGTCGGATGAGACGTTGAATTGGGCGAACAGATTGCGCTTATGCCTCTCGTCTATCTTCTCCCTCGCCACTTCCTGGAGCTCTTTGGCAGCCTCGATAATGGCAGTGTGCGAGGTACTGCTAGGCTCTCCGAGCTGGCATGCATCGCGGAGGATGGCGCTGAAACTTGGGTCGTGTTGTCCTGTCATATAATCTAAAAATTCTCCATACTGGAGGTTGAGCCAGACGAGCTGCATGCGGGGGTTGGCCGGGTAAGATGGTCCAAGTGGGTGGTTCTCAGCATAGGCAGGGAGCGACCGGGCAACAGTTGCTGGAACGCCTTTCGTGTAAGGATACACAAACTCTTCATAGTCTTTCTTGTCTAGCCACTCGAAAGAATGAACGAAATGGTCTTTCTTTGGACTGAGATAGTAGGAGGTCTGTCACGTTCAGAATGGGTTCAGCTCAGATCGATCCGACCTCGAATCGAGACGACATACGAAAATGTGTCCTCCCAATGCATAAATCGATAAAATGGCTTTGGGTTTAGGATTCTTGCAGTGCATCGCAGCCATATAAGCACAGAATCCACCAGCACTCGACCCTCCGACGGCTATAGCATCACTATCAATCTTCAGCGTTCTGGGCGCTTCCGAATCCGGGAAAGGGATAGACAAATCCGGCGAGGTGAGGAACGCCCACAGGTCTTTAACGTCTTCAATGATATCGTGTCCAGTGACTGGGGGGAGTAACCGGTAATCCGCGGATATGAAGATGTATCCTCGCTCTGTGAGACGATCTAGAGGAGGGTTTAGTAGGTCACTCTACCTCACAGGGAGCAAGCTGCCGGGAAAGTGAACGAAGATACGCACTGAAGGCCCATGGGGGGATCCAAACCTCCCTAGCTCCTACACTCAGCCCACCTCCATGGAAGTAGATAAAGGCTGGGCGTTTCTCAATGGGATTTCCAGGGTCGTTCGATAAGGCTTTGGGGGCCCATACTTCGATATGAATGTCCAAGCCATCCGCCGTCGTTTTGTATCGTAAGGTTGTGCGAGGGAGCGTACTCGTTTCCGCCATCCTGCTGCAAGTCGGGAGCCGTAAGAAGAAACGAGAGAGGCAGCTGTGGTTCCTTTCTGCCGGTGTTCTCGGACCGATTTCGGGCGTGATAGAAGATGGAGCGTTTACGTACTTTTGCTGTTGAGCAGCCGCAGCGCCCGGGAACGCATCGAAGAACCCACCGGGCTGCCCCCCCTTGGCTGACTCCTGGTGGTGGTGGGTGGAACCCTACATCCGGATCGACCAAGCCAGGCATATCGCTATACATTTGGGGCGAGAGCATGAACCTGGAACCTTTAAGCTATCTGGCACGTTGGAAGCCTGCTATTGCAGCCTTGGCTTGATCCAGCGGGTCGTCGTCGTCGTCGTTGCTACTCGTTGTTGAAATTCGTCGTTACCCTGGTTAATTTCGCCGGTCTACTGTCAGTTCAAAACCACAGAACTGGGAAGAGTACTCACAGGATATAATACAAGAGGAAAGACAGAGTGGGAGACCAAGAAGAGCGGTATATCTACCAAGAGCACAGCTCTTAGTCGTAGTGACGAATGATGAGATCGGCCAGCTTAGGAGGCGTTGATGCCGCTGTTGGGTTTTGTTAGGCAACAGCCTCCAGAATTTGGCGCCAATCATAATGAATCATATCCACGGACACCGATCAGCTATTGGCAGTGCTCTTGTCCCACAGTGGGCGCTGGAGCAATCTTCCTCTGAATGGTCTCGAAGCAGCTTCGAAAAAGGGAAACGTAACTGCATCTAAAAAAAAAGATTTTGCCCTTATGATGGTCAATTGAACGTGAGATCAATTGCTAGTACTCAGGTCAAGCGTGCCAATGGTCATCTGTATGCACCAGCCGAAAGCCTGGTAGCACGACTGGCAGCATTTATCGAAGCAGAAACTCTGCAAAGACTTGCAGGTGGTGGAAGGGAGGGAAAAAAGGGAGTCTGGTGTCGATCGACAGGGACCACTCTTATATAGACAGGGNCAAAGTTAGCGTGACGTGACGGAACGCGTCAAAACGCGAACTGTAACGCGTAACGCGTATGTGACAATAGCACCGACCCAATAGGAGGCAGTAAAACCGACTTAATAGGAGGCACTTTGAATCGTGCGTGACTGTATACATCTGAGTTGTTACAAGGAATATCACATAGTACGGCCTTCAAAATTCTCGATCTGCCTCATCCCCAACTCTACGTCTCTTCCCTGCCCGAGTCCCTTCCTAAATCACGATCGATAACCGACTGTGCGAAGGATGAATCGGTTCCCTGCGGTGCGAATACAATACCATTCGATAGAACGCCTTGTTCGTCTACTCTCGGGAATTGAGAGACCCATGAGCGACCTGTTGTCACTTTAAAGATAATCATCTGCGGGGATAGTGCCTTTGAAGCGAGAAATCAGCCTCAGCCCAGGGGGGGTATTCAAGTGAAGACTCACGGTGAAGGCGTAGAAGAGAAACGACATGACGTAGGAAAATGAAATGTAGGCCGCGTTTGCACTGTTCGTCTCCTTAGGAGTACACATGATCACCGTTGCATACATGATTCCGAAGATGGCGAGGGGGAGGGCCGATTCAAGGAGGAGTGCCACGACACCGGTGTAAAGCTTCAGGTCCCTCGACGGAAGGACCTTCGATAGGCCACGGCGAGCACGGATCAGGTAGAACAATATCATACTGGTGACCATAACATTGGTCGAAACGGTGAGAATCGTAACAGCGGATGTGTATCGGGCACTGTCATTGGCAACGTTGGGCATTTTCTTATATCCATCAAAGATACCGAGTGCTAGTTGAAGGGGGATTATGGATGCATCCCAAAACACCATCAAGTTTGCTTACCTAGGGCGGTAAGGCAGGTGAGGGTGGGGGGGATGGAGACCCACCAGTGATCTTTCCATATTATGTAGCAGCGGTACACCTATCGCCAAGGCACAGTGAGCATTCTGACCATGAGGCTACTAAGCGCGGAAGCATCTACCATCATAGAATCTGCAATAAATACCATAGCGGTTATGGACGCGAAGCTCGCGTGCTGCTCCCAGCTGTTGAAGGCATCGACTGTATGATCAAGGTAGTCCAGAGGTGAAGTAGATTCAAATATTAATTTGAACACCCAGGCGGCTTCAAGCGAGGCGTTTAGGCTTGCTAGTCCCGTGATGATAAAGCTTATCACAATGTAGAGACGCCTTCCTTTCTTCAAGTCATCTCGGGTTTCAAGAAAGACGGAGAGGCCGTAGATGGCCATGAAAAGGTGAATACCTAGCTAGGCGTTAGTCCATCGTTACCCGAAAGAGTGACGGGAAGTAAGAGAACGCACCAACTACGATGAGACTCAGACAAAGATTTCCAAACATAGATTTGGCATCGACGCGGGTGAGGTACTCAAGATCGAGCTCAGCCATGCTCTGAGAGGGGAGGAATTGAAAACGAACTATTCTGTGGAGAGCCAGTGCGTGGAGTTCTCTCTTATTAAAGCCAGGTCCTCGAGCTTCCAAATGATGCTATTCTACCCACTACCCATAGAGGAACAAAGGAGCGCAATGGAAGGAATGCAAAGGGTTTCGCTGATAGTTAGATATAGTGATTGGAGTCTCAATCGCGTTTCATGGCCATAAATTGGTATAAGCTGGGTCTGACGTATCGAACCCTTTCCAAAGGGGGGACATTGCACAGTTCGTCCGGTGCAAATCATGGAATGATCTCCCACTTATCACAGTCATATAGTCATTGTGTCTGACACTGCTTCTCTTGAACTCAATCATAACTCCGCGATGGCTCCACAAATACCTTCCCAGATGCGTAGCCGCTCAAGAGCTGTATGGAAACGAGGTCAAAAGTCAGTGATGGTGTAAGATGTAGGTAAGGTACTAGGTAAAGAAACAACACCATACAATCTGGGGATACCCTCTGTCGCACGCGGATCAGCATCTCAGAGAATCGATTCACACCTCTGTGAGGCGAACTATCTACGAATCGTGGTAACTCTGAGCTCTTAGTTCACTGAGGAGAGATCTGAGTAGTGTGGAAAGTGACCGTCCCTGACTGGAACCACTACCTACCTACCTGGTGTCCGAAGCCAGGACAAGGTAACCGGACTTGATGTCTTGGTTTGGTGCACAGATCTACCGTAAAAGGGCGTGATCTCGAATAAAGCGAGGCATCTCACGTTATCTGATACCATTGTCAGCTTCTCCTTTGACCATGATGTTCTTCAGAACAACCGTCATGATACCGACGTATACAGCGAGCGAATAGGGCTGATATACCTCCTCGATACGTCGATGAAAAAANTCGGGGATCTAGCCTCCCTGCCAAATTGTCGATGGCCAAGCCATCGCCGTCTCAGTAGCAGACTGCGAGAGACTGGGAACGAGTATGTAAAGCAGATGCCGGTCATTCAAGGTCAACTCGAGAGCCTCTTAGAGAGCTCGAGGCAAGCGTACTACGCTGCAATCGGATATTTCGATAGGATCCTACGATAAACCGTTCAAAATACTGACCGGCGATGCTGATCGTCATGCAGTGGTTCCTTTCCTTTTGACCTTCTTGACGCCCGTAAGCCGCTTCGATTGGGACGGGGATGCACAAGAACCCCGGGTCGACCCTCACAATCTCATTCGGTTCATCCCCTCCCGGGTCACTCTAAGCGTGGCTCATTTTCGCCCAAGTACACCGCACGCTGACCTCGAGCTGCCGAGAACGGTGATAGATATTTGTGCTTTCGGTTAAAACTAGACCCAATGCAATAGGTGGTGCAAAGGCCGACTATGGAAGCTCGCAGTTCATCTCAGGCTTTGGGGTACTCGGCCAGTAGATTGGGAAATAGCTAGTTCCCGGAGAGAAGCACTTGATGCAAACTCCAGCAATTGGAGGAGATCCCGAGGAGCAATATCGAGTCTAAACTGCAGGTAGTAGTCCACTGTTCGCAAGCTTCATAAACGTCTTACGTCGACTTGAAATGATGTGAGTAGAGAAATGAAGCCGTTCGGTCGACAAAATTCAATTGCTCGGTTTGGCAGCGTCGTTAACATCAAGCACGCACCAATACATGTCGACAACGCGATCTCCGACATGGCCGCTTGCACGGGGCTGCAAGTTCGACTGAGCGGTCGCGTGGTCGCGTGATTGTGCGGCTCAATGCATCAGGCGAATTATAACGAAACCACCGATTTTTTCACACTGTTCCACCCTCAATGTCTTCCGAAACGGTCAGAGAAATCTCCGCTCGGCTTCCGAATCCTAGGTATAAAAGGAGCCGTGGACAGAAGTGACTTCAACGCTGCGAAAGCTCGTCATGAAGCGACTTATCTGTGCCGTAACATTCCTTTTTTACGCCGTTGCTGGTGCGCAGGCAAAGGTCTATCAGAGCATCGAAGAACTCCCCACCACCACTCAACCCTTTGATTTCATCGTTGCGGGCGGTGAGCCTCTTCGGCGTCATACTATACATCCTCTCTCGCTCATCCATGATTGTAGGGGGAACTGCAGGGTCCGTGATCGCCAGCAGGCTCAGCGAAAATCGCAGGTTCAATGTTCTTCTTGTTGAAGCTGGCCCAGAGTAGGTCCCTGATTGATTGAGAACGTGTTCCGCTCAAAGACTTGCTATACTAGCAACGCGGGCGTTATCGAGCTCATCATTCCAGCCTGGGGTCCTCGAAGGGATAATGCTCAATATGATTGGCCTTACATCTCAACACCCCAGCCGGGCCTGAACGGTAGAACACTCGCTGTTCCCCGAGGCCATGTTCTTGGCGGAAGTAGTTCTATCAGTAGGTCTATCTTTTTCTACGCCTATCGGCTTTTCTCACGTTGTACCTTAGATGGGATGGTATACACCAGAGGCTCAGCCGACGATTTTGATAATTGGGGTCGGGTAACTGGTGATCCAGGGTGGAGCTGGAAAGCCCTCTGGCCTTATATCAAGCGCGTGAGTGATTAAGTCGCGTTATGGAACACAGGGATGACAGATGTGGTGGCATCTTCAGCACGAACAATGGGTCCAACCAGCTGGCGGTCGTGATCCCTCAGGCCAGTTTGATTCCAGCGTGCATGGATACAAAGGCAAAGTCTCCGTTTCACTCCCTTGGAATGGTCCTACCGACCATGACAATCGTACGGCCCGAAACGCCGAGCTACAAAAAGAGTTCCCAGTGATTCTGGATCCGAATGCGGGGAAGCCGATCGGAATCAGTGAGCTCCTACTCTACTTGCAGTAACATCATTTCTAATGCACGTAGCTTGGATGCAATCCACAATCGGCAACGGAGAACGCAGCAGCGCTGCTACCGCATATTTGGGATCTGATGTTCGCGAGAGGCCAAACCTGACGATTCTGTTGAACACATACATCACTCGCTTGCTTCCAGTCAAGGCATCAAGCCGGTCGCTTGACATTCGATCAATTGAAATTGCTCCTCGAAGAGGAGGTTAGTGTTTCTCAGATATTACGCATGTGTTTTGACTGGATTGACATGTTGGCAGGATCGACCAGAATCTTAAGCGCCGCGAAGGAGATCATACTTTCAGGAGGAGTGATTGGAACGCCTCAGGTCCTTCTCAATTCCGGTATTGGCAACAAAACGGAGCTGGAAGCTCTGGGCATCCCTCCGCTCCTCAATCTGCCGGATGTAGGGCAAGGTTTGATTGACCATGTCGCTACTAATGTTGCGTGGACGGTGATTCCTCCAAATACCACTACGTACGTTCCAACATACATTGATGGGCATCATGTTTTCGCTCTATCTGTCCTGACCTCGATTGACTAGTATCGACGAAACTGCCGCGTTGGCCATGTGGCAACAAAATAGGACGGGTCCTTTGACCGAGAGGTTCACCCACCAGATACTTTGGTCAAGGTTCCAGCCTGACTCCTCCATATTCAAAGAGTTTAAGGATCCGTCCACAGGCCCCACGTCTCCGCACATTGAGATGCCTCTTGGCGTAAGTTGCCTTTACGCGTCCCAGTGTCCCGCAGGCTAACGTGGGGGTTGATGTTGTAGTCAGGACCAGGTGGAAGCTTTTGCCTCTTGACTCCACATTCGCGTCAGTGGGTCTGCTATTTCGTATTATTACACCTGGCTCAAAGCTTCGATTTCCGATCAGGCGGCTCGGTCAAACTTCGTTCTAAGAATCCTTTCGACAATCCTCTCATCGACCTCGGTCTCCTGTCACACCCTTTCGATATGGCCGCTCTTAAGGAAGGTATACGCATTTTGAAGAGGTTCTACTCAAGTGCCGCGTGGGATGGGTACATTACAGGATTCCGAGGCCCAGATCCAGATAATTTATCCGACGAAGAGTTCGAGAAAATCATACGCGACAGTGCTTTTACCTTCTTGCACCCCGTTGGAACGGCTTCGATGTCCTCCAAAAATTCAAAGCGAGGGGTTGTGAACCACGAGCTGAAGTTAAAGGGAGCGACTGGAATTCGAATCGTGGACGCATCTGTTTTCGTGAGTGTCTATATGTTTAGCACAATTACTTCTCACCAACGAGAGCTTCTTACTAGCCATATGTTTTGACTGCGCATACCCAGGCTGCGGTGTACATCCTAGCTGAGCGAGCAGCGGATCTCATACGAGACGCTTGGTGATCTTCATCTCGGGTTGTTACCTGTGTTGGATGTCTATGGCTTCGTCAGAAGCCCATGTGTTGCTTTCCGAAATATTTCGTTATGTTTTCAAGAGAGGTTCCCAACTCCCGAGCTCCGGGTCTTTGCAAGCTTCGTGAATATCCCTGCTCAATTTTGATAATTAACGATGACCAATGACTGTGAGATTCTAGAGCCAAGCCCTATCCAAGGCGCGATCCTTTCGACAATTGAAATCTGCGGGAAGACATGTGAAGCTCTGAATGCATCCAACCTAAGGGCTAGTCTTGTCGGTCAACTCTGAACAATTGGTCAACGAATCACGTTCATTATCACCTGTGATCACGCGTCGGAATCCATGGCGAAGGAGGGCCTCATGAAGACTGAGGAACGTTCGAATATTGTCAAAGCTCTGCACCATTCCCTTACCGTCGAGATAGCTGGGAGGTGCTTGATAGAGCATTCTCGAGATTGTATTCATACTCGCACTGAAGAAAAGGCGAAGGGAACCGTTGGGGTCTGGGTGGCGGTTTTTGACTAAATCTCGCAGCCTGCATCGATTCGTGTTTGTAGAGAGTTCTCGAGGCCCGGAATCTGATTGTATGCGCTCGTGTGGCTTGAGTTATTCTGAAGTCTGGGTGGAAGAGTCGAAGAGAGCTGGGTCATGGCGGTCGTTGGCAAAGGGTGGGGCATGGACACGTGAGAATACTAAGTTTCGATCACGACGATTACAACTTAGATATTATAAAAGAAATGACGAACGTTACCAGCATAACTTCCCTTCCGTCAACGCCAACACGATGCTCAGCACGTGCTCTCGCCTCTCCGGCCAGACCCCATTCAACGCCAACACGTACGCTATAAATGCGTCCTGTACATTCTGCTGATTCTTGGTCGCAGCTATGAGAGACTCGTTGTGTCCTTGACTAGGTATCTTCTGAAGTCTGTTTAGGGTTTTGTTATCGATCTTGGGTAAGGGTGGGAGCTACGGACGTTGAACTCAGCCACCTCAATAATTTTGATGTCGTCCGAGTCGTCACCCGTTTTCCATGCTGCGTGGTCCTCAACCTTGTCCACCTTTGCCTGCTGTGCTTTGGCCTTTGCCGGTTTGTGTGATGATGGGTCAAATATCGATGGTGGCAGCGCAGTAAAGATCGATGCCATGAAGCGGAGGTAGAACTGTTGAGTATTATTATGTCGATGCTCTCATCACTCCAGTATTTCATCATCTGTTTCACAAACTCCTATCATTTACTCCACAGACTTTTAGTATATAGTACCTACTGTATCTACTTACAACAAGGCTTTAGTCAATCATGTACCTTGAATAGTCCTCTTCCGTCGCTCTCGTCGTCGTCACCGACACGTCCATCGGTCGCATCCTTCCATTTTTGTCAAGAACACCATTGATTCTGGATAAAACCTCGAGTGGTGTGGGGTGATGAACATGGAAGAGTTAACCACTAGAGGAACCTTGGCCTCGACACTCGTTTCGGATACAATACCATTGGCATATGGAGCTCGCGTGGTGCTCCCAGCTGTTGAAAGCATTGACTGTATGATCGAGGTAGTCCAGAGGTGAAGTAGATTCAAATATTAATTTGAACACCCAGGCGGCTTCAAGCGAGGCGTTTAGGCTTGCTAGTCCCGTGATGATAAAGCTTATCACAATGTAGAGACGCCTTCCTTTCTTCAAGTCATCTCGGGTTTCAAGAAAGATGGAAAGGCCGTAGATGGACATGAAAAGGTGAATGCCTAGCTGGGAGTCAGTCCATCGTTACCCGAAAGAGTGACGGGAAGTAAGAGAACGCACCAACTACGATGAGACTCAGACAAAGATTTCCAAACATAGATTTGGCATCGACACGGGTACCACATTCTTCAACGATGATTCTTTTCATCTCTTCATCATGGTGAATTGTATAGTTATTGAGGGCAACTACACTCCTCGGTGACGAAAGTGAGTCCAACTTGAGCACGCGACGCGTCAGGACGCGTCCCCGGATCTTGGGTTCTAGTTCCGAATTGGGCTCTGTGACCATCAATCACGCTCGTTCGACAAAATCGTTTGGCAGTTTATTTTGCAAACGACTGTAAAACGCGAACTGTAACGCGTAACGCGTATGTGACAATAGCACCGACCCGATAGGAGGCAGACAGAGCCACTTTGAGTCATGGGTGACTGTATACATCTGAGTTGTTACAAGAAAGATCACGTGCACATAGTACGACCTTCAAAGTTCTCGATCTGCCTCATCCCCAGCTCTACGTCTCTTCCCTGCCCGAGTCCCTTCCTAAATCACGATTGATAACTGACTGTACGAAGGATGAGTCCGTTCCTTGCGGTGCGAACACAATACCGCTTGATAGGCGGCCCTGCTCGTCTACTCTCGGAAATTGAGAAGCCCATGAGCGACCTGTCGTCACTTTAAAGATAATCATCTGCGGGGATAATGCCTAGAACGCGGACACATCAGCCTCAACCCAGGGGGATATCCAAGTGAAGACCCACGGTGAAGGCATAGAAAAGAAACGACACGACGTAGTAAAATGAAAGGTAGCCTGTTCGTGCACGGTTCGACCCCTTAGGGGTACACAAAATCACTGCTGCATACATGATTCCGAAAATGGAGAGAGGGAGAGCCGATTCAAGGAGGAGTGCCACGACACCGGTGTAAAGCTTCAGGTCCCTCGACGGAAGGACCTTCGATAGACCGCGGCGAGCACGGATCAGGTGGAAAGATATCATACTGCTGACTAGAACGTTGGTCGAAACGGTGAGAATCGTAGCAGTGGATGTGTATCGGGTAGTTTCATTGGGAACGTCGGCCATTTTCCTACATCCATCAAAGATACCTAGCGCTGGTTGGAGGAGAATTATGGATGCATCCCAGTACACCACCAAGTCTGCTCACCTAGGGCGGTAATGCAGGTGACGGCAGGGGGAATGGATAGCCACCAGCGATCCTTCCATATTATATAGCAGCGGTACACCTATTGCCAAGGCACAGTGAGCATTCTGAGCATGAGGCCACTAAGCGGGCGAGCACCTACCATCATAGAATCTGCAATAAATACCATAGCGGCTATGGAAGCGGAGCTTGCGTACTGCTCCCAGCTGTTCAAGGCATTGACTGAACGATCAAGGTAGTCTAGAGGGGAGGTAGCTTCGAATAACGACTTGAACAGCCAGGCGGCTCCAAGCGAGGCGTTTAGAACTGCTAGTCCCGTGATGATGAAGCTTATCACAATGTAGAGACGCCTTCCTTTCTTCAAGTCATCTCGGGTTTCAAGAAAGACGGAGAGACCGTAGATGGCCATGAAAAGGTGAATACCTGGTCCGTCATTAGCCTATTATTCACCTGAAAGAGTGACTGGAAGTACGAGGAACGCACCAACTACGACGAGACTCAGACAAAGATTTGCAAACATTAATTTGGCCTCGACCCGGGCGAGGTACTCAAGATCGAGCTCAGCCATGCTCTGAGATGTGAGGAATAGAAGATGGGGTTTGCAATGGGACAAGGGCTATTCTCACTAGGGCATCTAACCGGGTCCTTGAAATGTTCTGTGAAGAGCCGGTGCGTGAAGGTCTCCTTTATGAACGACAGGCCCTCGAGCCCCAAAATAGTGCTATTCTACCCATGGAGGAACAAAGGAGCGCGATGGGAGGGATGCAAAAGGTTTCGCTGACAGTTGGATATAGTGATTGGATGGTCTCAATCGTGTTTCATAGCTATTAATTACTATAAGCTGGGTCTAACGTATCGAAACCTTTTCCAAAGTACGGACGTTGTACAGTTCGTCCGGCGCCAATCCTGGAATGATCTTGCACCACTTACCACGGTCATATAGGTATTGTGTCTGATATTGCTTCTCTTGGAGCTCCATCGTAGCACCGCAATGGCTCCATGGATACGTTCCCAGATGTGTCCTGTGGCCGTTTAAGAGCTGAATAGTAACGAGGTCGAAGGTCAGTGCGGTGTATGATATTGATCAGATACTAGCTGATCTGCATATGACAGAGGCTATGCCCAAAGTCTATGATGTTGTTCCTTTATCATCTCAGAAAATCGATTCACACACCTCTGTGAGGCGAACTAAGATTCATGGTAAGTCTGAGCTCTTAGTTCACTGAGGAGAGATCTGAGCAATGTGGAAAGTGACCGTCTCTCACTAGAATCACTACTTATCTACCTGGTGTCCGAAACCAGGACAAGGTAACTGGACTCACGCCTGGTTTAGTGCACAGATCTATCGTAAAAGGCCGTGATCTCTAAATGAAGCGAGGCATCTCATGCTATCTGATACCATTGTCGACTCCTCCTTTGACCATGAGGTTCTTCAGACAACCGTCTTGATACCGATATATACAGCGAATTGGGCTGAAAGACCTCCTCGATAAGTCGATGAAAAATCGGGGATCTAGCCTCCCAGCCAAATTGTCGATTGCCAACCTTGGAAGCCATCGCCGTCTCAGTCGCAGACTGCGAGACTGGGAACGAATATGTAAAGGAACTGGCAATCATTCAAGATCAAATCCGTCGCTCTCGAGAGCTTCTAAGAGAGCTCGGGGAAAGCGTACTACGCTGCAATCGTATATTTTGATAGGATCCTACATTAGACCGTTTACTCTACTGACTGAAGATTCTGACTGTCATACAGTGGTCCCTTTCCTACTGACCCTCTTGATGCCCGTAAGCCGCTTCAATTGGGACGGAGATCCTCAAGAGCCCGTCGACTCTCACAATCTCAGTCAGCTCATCTCCTCACGGGTCACTCTGAGCGTGGCTTCAAGCACACCGTGAGCTGACCTCAATCTGCGCAGAACGGCGATAGATATCGATTAATACTAGACCCAATGCAACAGGTGGTGCAAATGCCGACTATGGAAGCTCGGGGTTCATCTCCTACTACTGTCCCCATTCGATAGGCCACCAATTCCGTTGCCACCACAAACTAAAATCATCCCTCCTCATCTAGAGATTTTTTCATACAAACATAGAGAGCCAATCCTTCGTGTCTGGGTCCTTTTCCACCCACCGAGGAGGGGTCGCACACTCTGGATGCATTCCTCGCCTACTCTCGTCCTCCATATTGATCTCTACCTCCAAACCCTCTTTGCTTAACGTCCTTACCGCCTCCATCAACGCATCTTCTTCATCTACGTCCTCGGGGTGCAAGTTGCAGAGCGATATTTCTCTCAACGGGCTTTCGAGGCCAAGTCCAATTCTGGACCCGGCGGAAGGCACCAGGAAATCGGGTTCGATTGGATGCCAGTCTCTCCAGATAACTAAAGGTTCGATTTCGGCAGATTGAATGGTCAGTACAATACAAGTGTTTGGAGCAAGGATTCTGGTGTTGATCGACAAGGGCCGCTCTTATATGGACAGGGGCAAAGTTAGCGTGACGTGACGCAACGCGTCAAAACGCGAACTGTGACGCGTAACGAGTATGTGACATTTTTTTATAAGACCGACTTGGTAGGAGGCAGGCAGACCCACTTTGACTCATGGGTGACTTTATACATCTGAGTGGTTACAAGAAATCTCACATAATACAGCCTTCAAATTCTCGATGTATCTCATCTCTAACTCTACGTCTCTTCCCTGCCCTCTTCCCTTCCTAAATCACGATTTATAACCGACTGTACGAAGGATGAATCCGTTCCTTGCGGTGCGAACACAATACCGTTTGCTACAACGCCCTGCTCGTCTACTCTTGGGAATTGAGAAGCCCATGAGCGACCTGTCGTCACTTTAAATATAATCATCTGCGGAGATAATGCCTATAACGCGGAGAAATCAGCGTCAACCCAAGCGGATACTCAGCACAAGACCCACGGTAAAGGCATAGAAAAGAAACGATGCGACGTGGTAAAATACAAAATAGGCTGCTTGGGCACCTTTCGTTCCCCCAGGAGAACACAACATCACCGTTGCATACATGATTCCGAAGATGGCGAGGGGGAGAGCCGATTCAAGGAGGAGTGCCACAACACCGGTGTAAAGCTTTAGGTCCCTCGACGGAAGGACCTTCGATAGACCGCGGCGAGCACGGATTAGGTGAACAGATATCATACTGGTGACTATAACGTTGGTCACAACGGTGAGAATCGTAGCAGCGGATGCGTATCCGATAGTGTCTTTGGGAACATCGGGCACTTCCCTAGATTCATTGAAGAGATCTAGCGCTAGATGAAGGAGAATTATGGATACATCCCGACACATCACCAAATTTGCTTACCTAGCGCGGTAAGGCAGGTGAGGGCGGGAGGGATGGATAGCCACCAGCGATCTTTCCATATTACGTAGCAGCGGTACACCTATTGCCAAGGCAGTGAACATTCTGAGCACGAGGCTACGAAGCGCGGAAGGACTTACCATCATAGAATCTGCAATGAATACCATAGCGGTTATGGACGCGGAGCTTGCGTGCTGCTCCCAGCTGTTGAGTGGATCGACTAAATGATCATAATAGTCCAGAGGGGAAGTAGCTTCAAATATCAACTTGAAAATCCAGCCGGCTTCCAGCGAGGCGTTTAGGATTGCTAGTCCCGTGATTATGAAGCTTATCACAATGTAGAGACGCCTCCCTTTCTTCAAGTCATCTCGGGTTTCGAGAAAGACGGAAAGACCGTAGATGGTCATAAAAAGGTGAATACCTGGTTCGTCCGAGTTAGCCCATCATTCACCTGAAAGAGTGACAGGAAGTAACAGAACGCACCAACTACGACGAGACTCAGACAAAGATTTGCAAACATAGATTTGGCATCGACGCGGGCAACGTACTCAAGATCGAGCTCAGCCATGCTCTGAGATGGGAGGAATTTAGGATGAACTTTTCTGAGAACAGCCAGTGCGTGGAGGTCTCCTTTATGAAATCCAGGCCCTCGAGCCTCAAAGCAGCGCCCTTCTATCCATTCAGGAACAAAGCAGCGTGATGGAAGAGTTGCAAAGGGTTTCGTTGATAGTTAGATATAGTGATTGTATGCTCTCAATTGCGTTTCATGGCTGTAAATTTCTATAAGCTGGATCTAACATATCGAAATCTTTTCCCAAGTCAGGACATTGTACAGTTCGTTCAGCGCCAATCATGGAATGATCTCGCACCACTTATCAGTCGCATAGTCATTATGTCTGATACTGCTTCTCTTGAGCCCAATCATAACACCGCGATGGCTCCATGGATACCTTCCCGGATGTGTCGCGTGGCAGTTCAAGAGCTGGATGGTAACGAGGATGGTGTATGATATTGGTAGGATACTAGGTAAGGAACAATATCATACAATTTGGGTACAGCCTCTGTTGTATGCAGATCAACATCTCAGAGAAACGATTCACACACCCGTGCGAAGTGGACCAAGTTTCATGGTAAGCCAGAGCTCTTCACTGGAAGAGAGATCCAAGCAAAGGGGAAAGTGACTGTCTCTGAATGGGACCGCGAACTACCTACCCACCTAGGTCTGAAACAAGGACAAGGTAACTGGGGTTTGGTCAACAGATCTATCGTAAAGGACCGTGATCTCGAAATAAAGCGAGGCGTCTCACGTTATTTGATACTATATGCCAGCTCCTCATTTGACTATGAGGCTCTTCAGACAACCGTCATGATACCGAAATATAAAGCGGGCAAATAGCGCTGAAAGACCTCCTCGATACGTCGATGAAAGAGTCGGCGATCTAGGCTCCCAAATCGTCGATGGCCAACCTTGGAAGCCATCACCGTCACAGCCTCAGCTTCTCATCGACGACGAGATTCGGAGACTGCGAAAGACTGGGAACGAGTATGTAAAGGAGCTGTCCATCATTCAAGATCAAATCCCTCGCTGTCGAGAGCTTCTCAAAGAGCTCTGGGCAAGCGTACTAGGCTGCAATTGGATATTTCGATAGGATTCTAAGATAGACCGTTTGACATACCGACCGACGATTCTGGTTGTCACATAGTGGACCCTTTCCTCCTGACCTTTTTGATGCCCATAAACCGCTTCAATTGGGAGGGATATGCCCAAGAACCCGTTGACTCTCACAATATCAGCCAGTTTCATCTCCTCCCGGGTCATTCTGAGCGTGGCTCTTTTTCGCTCAAGTACACCCTAAGCTGATCTCAAGCTGCCCAGAACGGCGATAGATATCTGCATTTCTCAATTAAAACGAGACCTGATGCAACAGGTGTTGCAAACACCCTCGCAGTCCATCTCCTATTACTGTCTCCATTCGATAAGTCTCCAGTTCAGTCATCGCCGCAAATTAAAGGCATCCCTCATCTAGACATTTTTTCATACAAACATAGAGAGCCAATCCTTCGTGTCCGGATCCCTTTCCACCCACCGAGGAAAAGTCGCGCACTCTGGACGCATTCCTCGCCTACTCTCGTCCTCCATATTGATCTCTACCTCCAAACCCTCTTCACGTAACGTCCTGACCGCCTCCATCAACGCATCTTCTTCATCTACGTCCTCGGGGTGCAAGTTGCAGAGCGATATTTTCTTCAACGGGGTTTCGAGGTTAGATCCAATTCTGGACCTGGCGAAAGGCACCAGCAAATCGGGTTCGATTGGATGCCGGTCCCTCCAAATAACCAAAGGTCCGATTTCGACAGATTGCACTGTCAGGACAAGTTTTTGGAGTCGAGGTAGGAGAATCTGCGCGGGTCGAGTGTCGTCCGCTTCGGCATTGAAGCCACCAGTTAATGCCAGTAAGACCTTCGGAAAATGCAGGAAAACAGGGGTGTCGAGTACCGTGACATGCGGAGTGGCATCGAGTATTTGCTTGAGAGTGCGCCCATTCAATACCCCGGGGAAGATAAGGGATAGGTATTGAAGATGGGTGAAACCTCTCAGCTTGTCCAACAGAACTTCCGCTGGAGGATGGTTCGCACCCACCATGTCGAGAGACTCAAAATCGAGTCCCAACCCACTGAGCCTTAGCGACCTCAGGTTGGGAAAATTGAACTTGGTAAGGAACCAAGGGCAGCCAGCGATAACACCACCAACAGTCGAGTCGATTGAAAGACCCTCAAGGTTCGGCATTGTGGTACTTGGGAATGAACTCCATCGGTTTGCGTAGTCATCGAAATCTGCGACGGATAGAGTAAGGGCGAGGAACCGAAGCTGAGTAGCCATGGGTAGGTAGGTGGTGAGGAAGTATCGAGCGGAATTGGTGTGCAGGCTGCCTTCGACGAAATGGGTAAGCTGTTTCCATGGGAGTTGAATGTGGTCTGTTTCGGCGTTCCTAAATGGTCTCTTGAGAGCGACGTGCGTCAACGCAGGGGAATGAGCGAAGGCCTTGACTTCATCGTTCATAATCCAATCAAAATTTTCGAACTCTGTTCGATCTTCGAGACAGAGGATAAGCCGTTCCAGTTTTGGGAAAAAANCGTCTCGGGAGAGCGGTGATATCCTTCAACGCTACCGCTTTGAGAGTGAATCCGGTAAGGAGTTTGTTGAACGGTTTCGAAAGACTATACGTGAAGTTCGACACCGGTTTACACCGTGATTTCGGGGCCAGACGACGCTGTGTTCCTGGGTCCTGTCGAGGGATGGTCCAGAAAACTTCCGGAATGGATCCTCGGGAAATGGCAGAATGAATCATTTCAGTTGTGAGTGGTGGAGAAGGGGGGGGCCTGATTACGATTTGAAGGTCAACACGCCTCGATCGCGCAAGCCACCTTCCCAAAACTTGGATCGCCCTTCGAGTGCAGTTTTCCTCGGATATTTCCACTCTCAGGGAGCTCCAGAGGGGAGAAAGATCGCTAGCAACGCGTTCCCAGTGTTTGCAGACGTGTGTGAGGAGGATTGGCGCGGCTTTTGGGGAGAATGTGGTTTTCCAGGGGCCCAGGCTCGCAGACGTACACCAGATGAATATTTCTTGCAAAACATCATCTGGAACGTGTCGAATGGGCCCTAGCGCACTTCTCAATAGTGCAAGCGAGTTTGAGACCTGTGCTACGCCACTCTGAGTATTCTGCCGTACAACGGATTTAGACAGGGCTCACCTGGGAGGCTTCTCGACGACATTCGACAATCCGAAGCGTATTCTACCCATAGGTCAGCCCAGTATAAGAGAGATTTGATTAATGTACCAACCTCGGGGCTAGACCTGTGCTATCCGTTCAGAACAGACGATGGTCCAGACGAAGTCGTGTTGTCCGCATATTCCCACGTGTACTGGGCAT
>JANBPK010001262.1:0-40757 GCA_027579435.1 Candolleomyces eurysporus | reverse complement strand
CTCACTTCAAACAGCTGTTTTATAGCTTTGATCACCTGAGATTTGCCTGTGCCACCCATACCCCCCAAGTACATATGTAGAGGTGACGGATTGGTAGCTGTGGCATGATTGCCTACAATACGAAAAGCTCTCTCCTGTTCCTTGTTCAATGTGTTAGTCAATACTATGTGGTCTAAGTATTTCTGGTCCTCTATTTTATGGGCCTGATATGTTTTGGATATGTATGATATGTCCAATAGTTTGACATTACCTGGTATATTATTTCCACTGGATTGTAGACCAGCTAGGCTGCTTTGGCTTAAACTTTGATTACTGGGTATATTTTGCTGGCGTCCTTTGGCAACTTGCTCCCGGGCTACCTGTACAATATTCTTCCATTTTGCAGACTTTGTGGTGGAGGTTACTTTTTGGAGGGTAGGATAACTCTCTGGTTGCATGGGTGTCACAAGACTTACTTCATCTAGCAGTTCCAATGCATCCATGATTTTTCTGTCATGCTTCAGTGTTGTTTTACCTCTTATATCCAAACCTTCATCATCTAGCTTTGCACTATCTGTGAGTGAATTTAACAACACATCAAAGGCATCATCCTCTTGTGAATCTGACTCTATATCACCATTGTTTCTGAAGGCAAATTTTGCTTGCCTTTCTCTTTGTTTCATAATTGCATGATAATCATCCCTCTCATCCAGGCATTCATAACGAAGATTGAAATTTTTCATCAGCCTGTTCATATCTTCAGTAAACTCATATTGCATAAATGCATTTTGCCACTGCACATCCTTTGGCTTGAGATCTGTGACTGATCTCCAAGGTTTAAACAATGTTAGCATTGTTTTGCAATAATAAGCATAGTCTCCTTGATCTTTTCTTGGAAGACTTCCACCCAAAAAATTTGGGATATGAGTTCTTTTGTGAGACATATCCATTTTTACAAGATGTGTTTTTCTATGACTGTGACCATCTAAATACTGATAGTATCCTTTACTGTTCTTTTCTTCAGTGTCCTGGGGTTCAGCATTTTCATCATTATAGGCTGATGGCTTGGATTTTGACTGACATTTCTTGATTTTGACATTACACTGAATCCAGTCAAACAAACAGATATTAGAATAGACAGTTGGTCTATAAATATAATCATCTATATTAGACCAGGCAGCATAGCCTTCATCATTTTTTGTGACCATGACCTTATCAAAGATACCATCATCAGGCAACTCAGTGCCACAATTGGAGTTTTCACACCATGTTATATGAGATACATAGCTTTTCCACCAAAATGATACAAACTTATGACTGGTATAATGATCTGGATTTCCCAGTAGGTAAAGAGAAGCCATAGGACTGCCTATTTCCAGCTTTGAAGTAATAGAGTTAGCAAGCTTTAGCAGCAATTTTCTAGCAGTATCAGCTTGTGTATTTTCAGAATTCAAGGTAGCTGCATTCTTTTGATAGATATCGTATGCTGCACTAAAAATCTGGTAGCTTTTCAATGATGGTTTTGTGATGTAATCAGTCACATATGACACAATTGCCTTTACAGCTGTTCCTGACATAAGAGAAGTAACATCAGTATTGCATCTAAACAAGTAAGTCAGTACTGGAGAGAAACTATTCATCATCCCTTCTAGTTTTTTCATGTTGATATGTCCATCTTCCTCAATCAGTGTCTCTGGGAACTCTTCTCGAGGAAATCTTGCCCTGCATATACCATGTTTATCAAGGCACCCTTTTGGCTGTGAATGAATACTAGTGCTTTTGTTGACTCCATTTGGTTCCACCAGAGCTGCCTTTTGTGTCCTACAAGTATGTACATTAGATTTTAATAGCAAGTCATCTGTAACTTCAAGGAAGAATGTCCACCATTTACTCAGTTCTTGACACCGTTCACAGGGCTTGGAATTATTTTCACTACAAGCATTATGCTCTACAGGTGGTGGAACAGGCAAAGTCAATGTAGGATCATTATAAGCTGAATTTTGTTCTTTGGCAGCTGCAAATTTGGTTTGAACATTGTCTATAGTTCCTGTTGAAAGTTCACCTTGATGGCATCCTTCAAGATATGTTACTAGCTGCTGTTGAAATTCTGAGTCCTTATCTATCAGCTTCTCTCGTATATCCTGGGGAGACATGGCATTTTCAATCCATATCATAGTATGTAAATGTAATGTCAATCTTCCTTGCTGTTCTACAGTACCATAATATGCTGAAGTTTTTCCATATAACCCTACTCCATCAGTATCAACTCCAAGAACATGTTTGAGAAACATCTGAATCATGTGATGAAAAAATCTGGCAGCTGCAACTGGATTCTTTAGAATCAGAGCATCTCTCTCTTGTGATGATAGAATATGTGATTCAAATTCTTTGCTCTTTCCTGCATAGTACAAACAGATTGGATGACGACTGTCTGCTGGTGATAGAGTAATAAACCATGTTGGTGAACCTTTGAAAGATATCATTGACCATATCTCATTTCGCATGTGCTTCTTGCAAGTTAATGAGCCTTTAGCATATCCACCTACATGATCTAAATCATCCATTACTGCAAAACACTTTTTTTTCTTCTTCTGTTTTTGGCTTGAACCTTTCTCCTTGTTCTAGTCTTACACTAATTTCCTGAAGCACCTCCATATCTAAACTCACTATTCTTTCAGATATTGAACTAAATTTGTTCCGCTTTGCCAGTAGAAAGCTACCAGTGACATTGCTTTTAATTTGTTCATGATTGAAAGCAATCATTGGAAAGTAGAAATCTGTTTGAAATCGTTTGTCATGGTACATTAACAACCAGCGCTTGTGCATGGTTTCTGACATTAATTTACAATGCTGGCTCTGACCAATGCCTCCAAGTCCATAAGGAAACAGCCAAGGGAACATTTGTGGGTACAACTGTGGATTATCATACATTGACATTGGTTTTGAGTCTTGACCAACACCTAGAGCCATGCCACCATGTTCCATATGAGCAAGTGCTTTCAGCTTCAATGCTTTAAGCGATAGTTTGGACAAAGAGGTACTTGTGATACCATGAACAATGATTGAACAGGGTCCAGATTCAGATGCAACATTAATACAATTTTCATGCTTACTCATCTCAGTTGTCAGTTTATCTGTTGGATCTACAGAGGTCTCAACCTTTCTAAAATCCACAACAACAGGGACACCACTCAGTGGATATTGATCCAAATTGTCCTTAGATATTGTCAGATCTGCATAATCTATATGATTTAATTTTAGCCACTCAAGAGCATCTGAAATTTTCTGTCTTCGAACAAGCATGGGACATCTTTTGAACTCTTCTTCTGTAGGCTGAGAATGACCCATAAATATGACAGCTATTATCTCACCAGCTTCTGCTACTGTAGGAGGTAGAGTATGATATACTTTTGTGACTGGAGTAGCAAACATAATTGCATTTGCAATTAGTTTAGCTCTCCCTGATGACACTCTCATTAGGCATCTGTTATGCCGAACTTTTGAGATAAGCATCTGCTCCGCAAATGTAAGCTCTGATAGCTGTGGAGGGACACTACCAATCCACAAACCATTTGCAAGTGAGAATTTTGGACATTTGTTCTTCTTCAAGGACTTGAAGCAATTTTTACATACCATAGTACAAGATGGGTCAAGCACAGGGCCAGGTATAGAGGCAATTGGGTCAGTTTCCAATTTCCGTTCAGCTCTGGTACTTGCTGAAGAAATACAACTTAGATCTACTTTATCAAGTCTATCCAGTGGCTCCATTTCAGTCAATAAAACTAATTGACCACATACAGCACATCCATTCTCTTCTAGCTTTGATGGATTGCTTTCATCACACCAATTTCTTATTATTTTCTTGATTAGCTCTTTAGATGGAGGATGTGGTGGGAATTGAGTTGGAATAGTTGTCTCAGATGGCTGATCCAAATGCACTGGCCTGAATATACCTACAGATGCATCACACACATTGCAAGCATGCCTCTCTAACAGAAGACAATATGATGCTTTTGAATCCTTGCAGTAGAAATCTATACCATGCTCACGTAGAATAACCTGTAAGTCTGACCTAGATAATTCATTTACCAATAAATGTACAGGAATCTTGCACGCCACCAGCTCACATTCAATCTGTACACTTTTCAGATATTCAGCAAACATTGCATGCTTCACATATAAATATGGTCTGTTTTGGTCACTGGGTACACCTGTATATGAAATAATACCATAGGAGTATAGTGTTGCCCAAGAGTATGTTCTATTTGGTTGCTTTCCACCACCCAGATACTCCTCTGAATGAGGGGCATGATGTTTTGGCATAATATTGCTGTCCAATATTGGCTGGCACAATTGACAGCTAGAAAGCCTCAGACATTTGCAAAATATAGCAGCCAGTTTCCAAAAACCTCTGGGATTGACTGCAATGCAAGGATGGATTTTGTTAAGCTTAGCAACAAAGTCATGTCGTCGCATAAGGGATCGATGCAAAAAGAGTTGCACAAGCCTGGTGTAACAATGTGATCCATATGTTGTTTTTATCCGTAATTTAAATGTATGATTGGTAGGCTCATTGTACCAAATATACTCATAGTTGGGGGCTGAATGAGAGGAACCATTGAAGAAATCTGGCTCCAAGTGGCTGTCCAGATAATATAGCACTGAGAGGTTATCACAAAAATCTGGCACTAAGTAGTCATTCATGTATCCCAGCACCTGGTAGCTGTCCAAATAATCCTGCACTGAGTAGCTGTCCAAATAATCCAGCACTGAGTAGCTGTCCAAATAATCCAGCGCTGAATGGCTGTCCAAAAAATCCAGCGCTGAATGGCTGTCCAAATAATCCGGCACTGGGTGACTGTCCAAACAATCCAGCACCAGGTCACAGTGGCTGCCTGTGCTTGCACTGACAGTCAGTGAACCTGAGTGCAGGACCAACACAAGTAGTATACTTGGGAGAATAAGAGCACTGTAAAATTTGTGTAGAAGCATGTCAAGATATTGATGCAGTAGAGATGCAAGCAAGAAATGGTGCCAGCAATGCGCGGTCAGAAATTGAACATCTGCCAAATAATTATAAATAATTATGACACCATATCACATTGTCATCATTTCTATGCCGTGCGCGCAAACGGTACGGCGCGGCGCGGGAGAATCACGTGGAGTACACGTGAGGTCACGTGGGAAAGGTTGGCAGTTTTTCGTGGCTTAAAATCCCGGGTAAAAGAACGATGCTTACTACGTAAACCCTCGTAACTGGCCGTTCCTGATTAGGACTTGATGCCGGCACTCACCCCAGGTCAAGCGGCGGTCATCTTCCTCCGCTCTACAACAATGCTTCCCTTGCTTCGATGTCTATGTGACACATCTGTCATGTTTGTGAGCTCTTGACTAGCTGCTCTCAGTGTTGGAGCCCACAGGGTTGTTTCGAAGCCCTCCAGCTCGACCAAAGCAAGAAACGCATCACCGACCAAGGGTTTACCGTCGTCACCCAGCATGAAGCTTACGACTCGCCGGACCCATACCTTACGATAGTGATACCTTCGGGATGTCGACGAAAGTAAGGTTTGCACCGCTTTTATCAACTTCTATCAAAATTGGACACTCGCGGCACATGGGTGACCACTCTTTTCAATGTTTGCATCGACAGGGAAGGAGGGAGTTCTGAGTCCGTTACGGAAATCCTGATGTTCAGGCTCCGGTCACTCGGTTTCAGCGGTGATTGCAAGTAAGTATATGAAGTTGGTCTAGCTGACCGCGGCCCACTTCTTGAACCCGCTGTCCATTCTCATCCCAAGGTCGATAAGGTCGACAAGGTCGTCCATACGCTTAATTCCAACCTGGCACGCGGGGCCTCCTCAAACTAGCAAGACTACGGCTTCTGGAGGGAGGACATGGATATTGGGATCATTCTGCAGTCCACTAGGTGTGAGATCTTGACCAGGGTAAGTAATTAACCTCGAGGTCTAATAGTCGATACTAACTGTGCGGTGTTGACCATCTCCTGGCTTCAGCATGCACTCCGTGAGTGGTCTTTGATTTCCCTTTCATGCCTCGCTAATCTAACTATCTTTCAGACGCTGTCGTCGCTCTATGGGTACGCCCATGCAACTATACAAGCAGTCTCGACTGTAAGCTGATCCGCAATGATAGGCCGTTGACTGGCTACAGACACTACCGCTCGAAGTCGAAGTGATCTGGCCGAGTCCATGGAATTTCGTGAAAGTGCTGTTCCTCCTCAATCGATACTTCCCGGTTGACGTGATAGGGGCTTTCATATGTGAGTAGTACAATTCTCAGACAATTAGTTTCTTATCCCTTAGTTTTCTCTCTCCAGATCTCAATGTTGCCAATCCTAATGTTAGTGGCCACCGGTTGCGTCGCTCAAGATCCAGCTGTCCTGACTGCGCCATCGTTTCTCCAATTGATAGACCTGCATGATAGCGAATAGCTTTGGTGGAGGTTAGTACGTATCACGCACCATCTCTGCGCTGTTCCTGACGTTACCGACCCTTCACGTCCCTAGTCTCCTCTGTGTTAGGCATTGCCATGGCCGAAGGTGCGAGTCCCAGGCTGAGTACCCTTTTAGCACTGAGCCTTATCTGCAACCCCCTCAGCCATCATCTTCTTGCGCCTTTATGCACTCTCCGACCAGGGAACGTTGTTTAGGATTTGGCTTTACCTCCAGTTTTTCCTCGTCCAGGCTGCTTCCCTGGCAATGGTCGGGCTGTTCCTTGCTTCATTGGAATGTGCGTACCGTAAAGTTAAACCCCTTCCCGTTGGTTTACTCATCTCCATGGCTCGTTACATTGTGGTCGAACATAGATGCACCGTCTCCATTCCCTAACCTCATTCCCTGTTTCCCAATCGCCGGTAAACCGGTTTTCCCGACGGCGTTTTTTGGCATGATCATGGCTAGCGAAACGTGTACGTCCCCTTTTCCTACTATTCTGAATCTTATTATCTCACGTCTTTGTGCTGCATTCCAGTAATAATGCTTGTGACACTCTACATAGCCATCAAGAAACATAGGAGAAGTAAAAGCCCACTTCTCAACATCTTCTATCGAGATGGGCTGATTTACTTCGTCGCTCTGGCTGGTTAGTCGATGTCTTCCTGATCACGATAGTCATCGCCTGTCTGTCTGACATGGTCTGTCTGCATCTCTGCTTTGATAGCAACTTCGATCATCAATATTGTGATAGTTCTTACAGTGCCGGTGCGTAGCTGTCACTCTTGAGGGCGACAGAGAGCTGATTTACATCCAATCTTTTTTTGCCTCACTGCAGGCCGCATGCTCGACTCTCTTTGTAGTGTGAGCCCGGCGATTCTATGCATAGGCATCTCGGCTAATCTCTGCATTCACACTGGCAGGCCACAACGCGTTATTCATTGCATCCTCGCCTGCCGTGCAATCCTACACCTTCGTGAGCAGAATTTCAAGAGTGTACACGGGTACAGCGCTCAGGAGCGGCACTGGAGAGCCGGTGAAGTCGTATCGGACATCAAGTTTATTTCTGCCGATGCGCCTTTATCCTTGGATAACAATGCTGATGTCACCGAAGATCACGAAACCGACACTGGTTTGAATTTCGAGAGGAGAAAGAGAAGGCAGGGTGCGATGGAAAGGGGTGAGAGTAGTACGTTCTTCAGCATGCAGGACTTGAAATCGAACTTTAATACTTCGGTTTCCACTGCTACGACTACGACCGCGGCTGCGACTGCATCTGCTTCGGGGTCGGGCAGTGCGAATGCGAGTCGTACGGTAGTGGGATCTTGATTGCTTGTTCAGGTAGCGTCTTATGTATAGAATATAGATTTAGGGTAATTTTAATCAACTTTTCTATTCTGCCATCCCAGTACATACGTGGATCCCTATAAGCGTCGATCCTCAACCGCATCAAAGCTGCCCGTAAGGTTGCGCCTCCGTACAACCAGCCCTGGATGGCTGGCCCGAGAAGAAGTATCTCAGGTTCAGAATCAAGTTCCTCCTCAACGCACCCGTAGGATTCGGGTACAACCTCTTCACTGACCTCTCCACGAAATGCTCATACATCAAACAGAATTGGGCCAGATTCGCACTGTTAGGGTCCGGAGTGTAGGTGTTGACCCCATTCGTGTTCGATCCTGGAGGTATCTGGTGAGCCCCGAAGATCTGGGCCGCACCGTCGTTCCCAATAGGCTGTGGAGCCCTAAAGAAACCTTGCGGGAATTGGTTGGACTTGATGAAAGAAGTGGCGTCGGCGATGGAGAGGTGCCTGGATGTGTTTCGACCATCGACGAAGGCGTTGATGATCAAAGCGGATTCGGCGTAGGCGGTGAAGTAGCGCGGGGCGACGAAGCTGAAGGTGGGGTTCGTAGCGATGGACTGTTGAATGCGTGCCCAACGGAGTTCGGCTGCGACTGTGAGATTGTAGTATCCTCCACCGTATCGGTTGCTGAAGTCGATGAACTAAATGAGAACATTTCATCATTCAGTTTGGCCTCGTAGAAGTGGAAGCTAGTCGCTCACCTGATCGAACAAAGTTTGGTTGAAGCTGTCGTTGTCACCCAGAGCAGCATCGCCTCTAGTCAGACTGGCGTCTCCCTCGGGTCCTAAACCAGGTGTGCTGAGGCCACCTGCTGTAGCAGGAGGTGGAGGGTCTGGTCCGGTCTTTTGACTCTTCCTTCCGATGCTTATTTTGTTCGTGAGCAGGTTTCCGTCGACCAGCATCGCGGCGTATGTAACGAAGATGGCAATCGCGTTCTCCATGTTCAATCCTATGGAAATGCCGTAACTCAGCATTCGGAGGTTGATAATGGGGAGGCGAGCTTCTTACCTTCTTGTACCCCGTCTATAAGCTGTGTAGGGGTCGCGATGCCGTCTCTGGGTAGGTACTAGAGCGGGTTTTAGCATATGTGAGAGGCCTTGTTCAAGGAACCGCGAGCTCACCCCATGATTGGCCAACGTGTTCAGAGCGGGACACGGGCCCCTTATATCACCTGCTTGAGGAGCAATCCAGGGGTGGGCGGGGTCATATACGATCTTCGAGCCACTGAACGCGAGTGGTCCAGGTGGTGGAGGTGGGTCAGCGACCTGGGCGTCTTCAGTTTGTCTCGAAGCAATATAATCTTCGAATCCACGTTCTGAGAGCCCTTCAAAAGAGGGTAAAGCGAATGTGAAGGGAGAAATGGTCGAAAGAAGTAGTAAAACGAGTGTGAGCAAAGATTTTGACCTGAGCATGTTGGTAGAGGGCAAGGAAGGGCTAGGTCTCAAGCGAGTGGAGCTCTGTGACTCCTGACCCACCTTGCTCTCATGACTTTTATACCCGCTCCTAGACATCTATCATCATCTTGTTTCAATTACCTTGATCCTGACGGCGGGCGGATAAAGCTGTGAGCCTGCACCTCGCTCTAGTCGGGCGATAGTTCTCTCCGGAGTAACAAGTAGGCATCCCGGCGGTAGCTTTTACACCAATAGGACTTCGCGAATAACGCATCGGGGTTCGCGTCGAAGACCTGAAACTCTAAAGAACCCCTTTGGGGAATCTCCACTGTGGGTGAGCTTGATGGGTCTGACCAGAGCGCCCGAGAAGTGATCTGTATACCCGCTGAACTGGCAGGCGGGCCCGTAGCGAGCATTTCCCAGAAAAGTCGGTTGACGGCCAGTAGAGTGGCGTCGAGCCTAGTAGGGAGGTACATTTCATTCGTGAAATGAGCGTGAATGGTGAGTTTCATGAAGCGACAGCAAGTGGCTTCGAAGGAGGGTGTTGACCAACCGGTATTACTAATACCGTGGCTGTAAAACGCTTGGACTGGTTGTTCCAGCCAAACATTGATCTGGAGGAGATCAAACCCATCCGAGCTTGACGACCATTCCCATCGTCGCACTACCGATCTCGCTCGAGGACCTACTCAGTATTGGTATGGCGGCCAATCCACGCTACTATATCTCTTTCCTTTTCCTTCCAGGATGGTTGAAGCTATGTGATCCCGCTACTTCAGGGAAATCATTGGTACTGTGGCCTCAGTGCATCTCTGTCCACCGCATGTGGACTCGCAAGCTAGTTTCGAACTCCAAATTGCTTTCAAGAGTATGACCTTCTAGTCCGATTGTCTATCAACTACTTGTACACGTTTGCCGGGAACCGCACCGTCCACGTCCCTCCACCATACCCATTTGCTTTCGTAACCAACCTTGCCGCCTCAAAATTCCCCTTTCCATCATTGAACGCCACGTAGATCCCGCCTTCTCCAAATCCCACAATGTCGACAGCGCCATCTCCCGTCAGGTCTACCACGAATCTAGGGTATTTGTCGATTGCCGTCCACCCTTGGTCGTACCCGAAGTCCCCCACTGCGAACTTCGGTTCTTGGAAGGTCCCATCCCCATTCCCAACCGCCACATAGGTTCCATCGTTTGCGAACCCCACTATATCTGCTAGCCCATCCCCATTTACGTCCGCTAAGAATCTAGGGTGGACTCCGACACGCCACGCTCCTGCTTCGTCGTCGTATCCGAACTTGTTGAGCACGAGTCGGGGAGGGGTAAAAGTTCGATTAGCGTTGTTGACCGAAACGTACACCCCGGCGTCTCCGAACCCTACTATATCCGCCCTCCCACTGTTCGTCAAATGCGCGAGGAACCTAGGGTGCTTAGAGATCTGCCACCCTTGGCCAATGGTGTAGAACCCTTGAAAGACGCCCCCCGGGTTGGCGAACGAACCATTCCCTAGGTTCGCAGCGGCGTAGACACCAGATTCGTAGAAGCCGACTATATCCAACAGCCCATCACCCGTCAAGTCCGCTAAGAATCTCAAGTGTCGATCGAACTTCCACCCTGCGTAGGCGAAGTGGGGCAGGACCAGGGTTGGAGGAGCGAAGCGGGAACCGTCGTTCAGTGAGACGTATACACCATCTTCACCGAAGCCGACGATGTCCACTTTGCCTGTATTACGCAAATCGACAAGGAATCGAAGGTGTCTTTCGGTTCTCCAGCTCCCGGCTTCTGGAGCGTATCCGAAGGCTCCGAGGACGAGTTCAGAAGGGGTGAAGGTGCCGTTGTGACCGCTGTTTCTGGAGATGTAGACCCCTTCGTCTCCAAATCCGACAATATCTGCGTCACCGAATCCTTGGATGTCTCCGATGAGGCGTGGATGCCTATCAACACGCCAATCGAGTCCCCCTTGATCGAAGGGAATAACAGAGTGCTTGAATTGGGATCGGTAGCCAGTGTTGCGAAGGATGATCGCGTGCGAGGCGTTGAACCCTATGATGTCTGCTCTGCCTTTCGGGAGGACTGGGACTGCAGGTGATCCTTAGTGTGAGCTCTCTTTCGTCCATTGATTGAAGGCACGACTGATTCCTTCTACGTACCGGGTGTATCCTGAGAGATGACAATACTAGCTGAAACTTTCAAGGTGATAGTGGAAAAGTAGCACAATGAGGCCAGCAGATGAACTAGGGGGAAGATTGATTTACGACCAAGTGGTTTCATCATGCTTGTGGCCTCAGTCGCCGCAAGAGATGCTTGCAAAGTTAGAAGGTGAGAGGAGGGATTCGAGACTGCCGTTGACCCAGAGTGCGTCAAGTGCCTCCTTTTATACGGATACTGACCTCTTCTGCGATTCATAGCCATTCTCAGTCATCGAATCGGCCTCGTTGGTGCGAAGAAGCGAAGGACGAGTATTCTAATAGACGTGAGTAACGTATCCACGTATTCAACCTTTCTAATTCTAGTCGAAAACGTAAGTCGAGGCGTGGATGCCAATTCTAGGATGAACAGCCCTTCCATTTGCGTATACCTTACTCTATGTAGAAATCCCTTGTCCTGTCCTCCACTCGTAATAGTGGCTCGTCGAGATGTCAGAAGGTCGGTAGCGACATTGGATCTCCATCGAACTAGCATGAATTTATCTATCAATGGGGCATGCAAATCTGGATGAAGGGCAAGGGTGCCATAGACTGGGGTTTGCCGAGGCACTACAAGGCGGTTACGGCTGCTGCTGTCAACCCTGTATTCCCGAATCGGTGCTTAAGCGCCTAACACCTCAGAGGATACAAGGACACACTGGGACCCACAATTGCGACAATTGGACAACTGAATGGAAGGGACACGAGACATTTAGGGATGCACAGTAACCGTCAACGCCCCCTTGACACAATGCATGCTCGTAGGATGATTTTTAAACCACGAGCATGCACGCACCATGTACCCATTTTTCCTCACCTCGCATGCTCCTTCTCACACTGTATTTCTTCCTCCATTATTGCTCGGCGGCATCAATACCACGAGGTTTCCTGGATCCCACTCCATTAGAAACGCCTCCAGAGAAGACCAACTATCGGACGGATTACCGATCGACCCCTCAGATAGCTTGGACATGCGTTGCGACCATCATTCTCTGTACCTGGAGTACAGTTCATCCAAACATCATACAGAATGGCACCGGATGGCCCAGATTACGCCTTCGATTGGAATGCGTCGTGTGGGCATTGGCCGTACCCGAAGCTCTGGTGATGACCGCGTTCTGCCAGTGGGCAGGCGCGCGTTGTATCGCCAAGACTGTTGGTAAGCTGCAACACTTGTGACGTTCCGGACATCCCTGAAAGTCCGCTGTCTACCACAATAGGAAATGGGTGGAGCCAGGTTGAAGGGCATTTTCTTCAGATGGGCGGATTCCGCTTCAATCTGAATGAACAGATCCTCTTCCTGGATCCTAGAAAGATACTAGGACTTCCATCAGTCGCATCGAAGGATGATTCAAGTCAGCGACCACAGAATCATTCAAACATCCCTCACGAAGTCTACCTTGCCGCTCGGAAAGCACTGGAGAACCTTCCGGTAACCAAGGACGAGATTCTGGATAAAAGTAAAGGCGACACCCTGTTCAAGGGTATTACAGTACTTCAGACGACATGGTTTCTAGTGCAACTGATCACTCGCTTGATAAAGCGAATCGATGTCACCGAGCTTGAGGTGGTGACCCTGACCTACGCCGCCCTGAACGGAGTCGTATACCTCTTTTGGTGGTTTAAACCATATGATGTCCACTGCCCAATCGTCATATCCCTCGAAATTCCTGCTTCATTGGCACTGCCAGAAGGAAATAGATATGGTATGTCCTAAATCCCTTATTTGACCTTGAAAGCAGTGCTAACCATGTCCTGTATCCTGGGCTTTAGCAAAAGATGATATCATCACGTCAGAATTCCACTACATGTTTTATACTGTTGTCAATCGCAAGACGGAAACATGGGGAACGGCCATTGCAGTTGTCGCTGCAACGTGTACCAGCGCTTTTTATTTCATCCCTCTCAACTCGTTTCGCAACGGCGAAATCGTGGCAGACATGATCGGCTACCTTTGGAAAATCAACGCTATCGTCGCCATAGCATCACCTGCGATTTTTGGTGGAGGGGCTGCAATTTTTGGTTCTCTGGACTCTTCTGCGGGAAGAATTCTCTTGCTAACGACTAGCGGAGTGTTCCGCCTCGCCTTCTTGGGAATGAGCACTTGGGGATTATTCAATGTCACTGATAAAGGCCACCAAGCGATGGACTGGGACGATCTGATTCCTCATGTATGATATAAAGCTTGTAACCATTTTATGAGTGTTATTCATAATTCACCCTCGTCCGACACCTGATTACGCCGACGGAAAGGAGTCAGCGGAAAGCTTGTACGAGATATTTTTCTGTCCTAACAACTCTGCCGTCCGAGCTAGCCCCAACCAATCGATGAGGATTCTATTACAATCTGAGATAGAGTCTTGTACGATGCCAAACCACCCATAGAAAANTCACATAAAGTAGATGAAAAGCAACCGATAGCGGTCTTAGAGAGTATAGAAAAATCCGGGCGTACCTTCGTTGATACGCTTTCCCTCCGCGGCGAGTTTGTTACGCCTATAGAACACATATGTGTTAACTGAGAGGACGATGATCATCATGAACTGACAAGCCATCGTGGCCCAAATCCCCGGAATATAGCTATAAATGCGATGTAAGTACCGCGAAATGGACATTAAAGGAACGTTGGTTGGTGAATGACTTACTCTGGATAGTCTTTCTGCCTAAACACTAGGGTTGAAAAGATCCCTCCGACACCGCCAAATGCGACAATCATAGCGGTAGAAACCGAACGCTGTGTACGTCAGTGTTAATCAGAGCGTCATAGTCAATAACGCAGGCAGCACACCTTGCTATGGGAAACGATGTTATTCGCGTTCTGGGTTGATCGATAAGATTCTGGACATGAGCGACATTGAACCCATGACTCACGTAGGCCAATACTCCTGGTACACAACCTGAGGCACCCATGTTCACTAGGAACAAGCCAAAGTATCGAACGCCGTTGAGGTGGCCATAAGCTGTGACCATGGTACCGACAATCGTGATAACCGTCTGTACGAATATCCAGAGCGCGCGCTTTTTAGTTTTGTCTGCGAGCCAAGCGAAGAAAAAACAAGAAATTGCCTAGCAGTGTACGTTAGTCAGTCGAGTGGTTTGGCCATGTTTTAATATCGTGAAATAGATACATACCGCTGCCGCATATGGAGGTGCGCTAAGCAGTAGCGAATCTCGAAGGCCGAATCCCATCCCTCTAAGCAAAATGGAGACAAAGAATGCGATGGTATACGCAGGCATCGTGCAGCCCAGGAACATGAACGCTGCATCCCGATCAGAGAGTGTGCTGCAACAGCCTGCATAGGGCAAAAGTGGAAAACTCACCACAAGACCACAGAAAGGGATCGCAAAGATGTTTGAGTACTTTCTTTGCCGTTATCTGGTCCGGCAACGAGTCCTGACGATCTGCCTCGATGCGGTCTAAGATCATCTTCGTCTCAACAGGCGTCAAGAAGGTGCTCCGATCAGGTAGGTCGGGTATGTAGAGCCAGGAGAGGATACCAAGTATGATGGTGAGAAGGCCTTCCAGAAGAAATATCCATCTCCACCCTTTGAGACCCCCTCTATCTCCAATAAGCTGAATTGCATACGCGAGGATGGACCCAAACCCCGCAAGCAAGATGGCCGAAAGGTAAAACACAGCAAGCCGTTTTTGTACTTCGCCCCGTTTGTACCATGTCGTAATTATGAACGCCATTGCCGGAAAGAACCCAGCCTACACATGAAAAGGCAGGTCACGAGTCAGCCAAAATTGGAGGTGATGTCAGGGAAAGAGGGAGGTATGTACCTCGAATACACCGAGTAGAACTCGTGTGAGGCAGAGCAGTCCCCAATTTGGGACAAACGCCATTCCAAGTTGCGCTGCTCCCCATCCCACGACGCAAATCGTAATCCATAGACGGGCACCTATCCATCGTAGAATGAGGTTTCCAGGAACTTCGCTGTGAGCAGAATCTACAGCGGTAAGCATGCAGGTGGGGCCAACTAGCTTCTCAGGACTCACAGCAAGATATAAGGCGGGAAGTAGATCATCGAGGCGATGCTATATCGCTCACCGATGTCGAGGCGCTGATAGGAACATCAACTCGAGAGCACAGGGTAGTGTATAGCCATCAAGAATACGTACCAGGTCATCCTCCATACCAGCAATACGAGCAACTCCGAGGTTTGTACGATCGATCAGTGCGACTGAGTAAAGGAGACCGAGCAAAGGGAGCGTCCTCCAATCGATCTTGCGTCTGAGGAACATTGACTCGTCAGCTCACTCACAGTCCATTTCTCGTAGAGATACGTACAAGGTCCGGGAAACAAACTTTGGATCGTAATGAGCGTCAATAGGCTCTTTTGGTGCTAGAACCGCATCGTTGATATCCAAGTTGCCACTGCCAGCCTTGGATTCGAGGTCGAGAGTACTGGGCTCACTTGATTCACCCATTACGCTTGAAGAGCTGAGATCCAGGCAGCGAGGGTCCTTCGAAGAGAGGAGCAGAGTAGTTTTCAAGGTACCATGAGATTTATATCAGACTTCAGGACGTCGGCTCATCGTGAGTTTCCTTCCGGCGGCATTATGTACTATCTGTCAGGCTTCAGGCCGCTTTCTCCCACCGTTGGGTGCCAAGGGCTCACCAACTCGTGGGGAAGAAGCAAGGGACAACCCCATGTGTGGTGTGCTTGTGTCACTACCGCGAACCTATGCGTCGAATTTGGCTGCGTAGTCGATAAGGAGGCGAAGACACCACCACCTATGATTCTAGGACGCCGATTAATGTAAGCGAGTGAGAGATAGTTTGATTTGCCACACACCATCAGTGATTCGGTCGACAGCCGGCGGCGAGGACAACGCCATTGTCGGTCACACAGGCGCGCCCGCAAGGTCCATTCGAATTCCGTACACGTTACATCGACCAAGCCTCCGCAACGGACTCCGACATGGAATGCCGTACGAGAGCATCCGATTGCATCACAGGTAGCAGATATGATACGTAGGTCAACTGGAGGTATCCGTCAATTTTGTTGGACCAATCAGCGTTCGACTCCAAGTTCTGGTTGCCTTACCGGCGAAGACCAGTCGCTGAACTACATAGGTCTTCTTTCAGGACGCCCTGAAGCTGTTCGGGAGAGCAAAGGCAATGCAAGATGTGCTCATGAAAGAAGAGAGTTGAAAAGAACCAATTTACAATGTTTGGTTGCAACAAGGACAAACTCCGGCGCGATGACGTTTCGATATTCCCGCGCCAAAAGCGCCCCGACCAAACTTCCTGGCCCGAGGGCGCAAATCAAGGGTCCCTTCTGCAACGCTGCAAGGTCCGCGTTCTTCTTTGACAGCCTCTCTACCTTCGATTGAAATCTGGCTCTTGAACCTTATTCTATATATAGGTTGAGCTTCGATTCTCGAGTCCGACTTTGAGGGTCGTCCGCTTGGAGAACGAGTAGCAGTGCACACCTCTACACAGTGAAGGCCGTGTGTTCGAGGCTTTGAGATTAGATTTCTGAGACTAACGAAACAGATCTACCCTCCGCCTCCCTGCCGTCCAGGAAGATGCCAAGCGATCAAGAAGTACACTTTCGAGATTCGAAATCGAAATGCCGTCCATTCCGCTATTGAGTCTAGTTTGACACTCTAGCCCTCTATCACCCCCTGCATTCCAGTTTCGCAATTCTGAAGCTTCGTCGATAGACTATACTCGCGCCTTGTGATCGTCATCTGTCGCGATTGGAACACCTTGAATTGAACTTGGAGCTGGAAATGAGTGTTGTATTGAAATCGAGGGTGCTTTCCGTGACATACAGCTTGAACTACGCCATCTTGCTCCCGAGAACAATAGTAAGGATGACAAAGCTCTATACTTGATAAAATTCTCCACAGACTGAACTGGTTGCTTGTCGGCTCTCAATCCACACTCTAAGCTGGTTGAGCGTCGAGAGAGACATCGAATCCCACTTTGTTCTGGGGCTGGCCGCCTTGCGCTGTTGTCTGCTATGTACGCCCTCATTCTTGGTCCTGTCATTCATTTCTCGACCTACAGGGAACATGAACCGTCCGGGGTGGTATTCTCTACTCCATGTGACCATTCTTCATGTCGCCATTTCGTGAACTTCATACTCCCTGACACTTGAAATGAGGGTTCAAACCTACGTTCAGCAAATGGAACGCCTTCTTGGTTGAAGTCTTCCTATTCAGCGTTGGTCAGGAGGTACATAGGCTCCTGGGGCCACTCCAGAACCCTGGTTTGGAATGAAGATGAAAGGTACTTAAAGGCCAGTAACGCTTTTGTCTCCCTCATTCTCACTTGAGACTCTTTCTCCCATCCTCCAGCGAATCGACCTAGCTCCTCGAAATGTCTACTCGCGAACAGATAATCACTCAAGAACGTCCAGGTGCTTACCTGTTATGATGTTATCCGTAGGGTTGAAACCTCACGCTAACCAACCGTGTTCTCGTTTCCAGTACCTACTCGTCGCGTAGCCAGAGGCGATATCGTCGGCTTTGGCCTCAACGGCGTCACTATCCTGCGCAACAGTGTTCAACCTACCACCCAATTCGTCCTCGCCGACCTCGGTTACAACGCCGGCGGCTGGCGAGTCGAAAAGCACGTCCGTCTCGTGGGCGACACGACCGGCGACGGTCTGGGCGACCTTGTAGGATTCGGAGATGCCGGTGTCCTCGTTTCTCGTAACAACGGAAACTCCTTCTCCTCCGCCTCCCTGGTCCTCAACGACTTTGGCTATGTTGGGGGCGGATGGAGAGTCGAAAAACACGTCCGATACGTCGCCGACCTGCGCAACAAGGGATACGTCGATATCATCGGGTTCGGTGACGGGGGTGTTCTCGTCTCGCTCAATAACGGGAACGGGAGCTACGCCCCTACGCGTCTTGTTCTCAACGACTTTGGGTTCGACGCTGGAGGCTGGAGGTTGGATCGACACCTCCGTTTCTTGGCCGACATCAATGGGAATGGGAATCCCGACATCGTCGCCTTCGGCGAGAACAACGTCATTGTCTCCTTTTCGACTGGGAACGGCACGTTCGCTCCTGCGACAGCTGTCATCGCCAACGATCTCACGTACTCCGGCGGTGGATGGAGGATCGACAAACACCCGCGTACCCTTGGGGACATTACGGGAGATGGGAAACCCGATATCATTGGCTTTGGAGATGCTGGAGTGTACGTTGCGTTGAATAACGGTAACGGAACGTTCCAAATACCGAAACTCGCTGTCAAGGACTTCGGTGCGGTTGCTGGAGGCTGGCAGGTCAGCAGGCATCCCCGATTTGTCGCTGACACCAACGGCGATGGGCGTGCAGATATCGTAGGGTTCGGGGATGCAGGTGTTTATGTGGCGATTTCGAATGGGGACGGGACCTTCCAAGACCCCAAGCTCGTTGTCAAGGACTTCGGGTATGTAGCTGGAGGGTGGCGAGTCGAGAAGCACCCCAGGTTCGTTGTCGACCTTACAGGAGATGGCGCTGCAGATATCATCGGGTTTGGGGAGGGTTCGGTGTGGGTGTCCTACAACGATGGAAAGGGCAACTTCGGACCCGTTAAGAAGCTCACGGACGAATTTAGCTTCAACGCTAATTGGGCGACGAACAACACTGTTCGCTGGATCGCCCAACTGTAATGTAATCAAACAGGAGAGCCGAATCATTTGTAACCTTGTCATGTACCAAATTGTATTAGTATCGCGGACAATAGTTTGAGCAATACACTTACCTACGTGCTGTATACCACGCTTTGCCACAGCGAGAGGGAACTGCTCCACACGACTCCGGTTCACATCTCGCATTTCGGAATGTGCGACAGGAGGGGATTCTACATCACGCCTCATTCTGATGATGACACGTTGTCTTACGACACCTTTTACGAGATCCATTGATATCCTGTATGACCTGTAGGTTCAGCTGGAGGGGTGATAGGGGAGGCGCCATCAAACTAGGCGATCACATTGGTGTTTGGCCGGGGGCACGAGGTCAAACAAGACCTCAGGCCTCAATACCAAGCGCAGTGTGGGCTCTTCATCATGGTCAAATGCCTGCTACCGTAAAGTAGGAGGCCTTATGGCCTCTTCGGCTAGAAAAGTCGGCTGGCCATCAGGATATTCGGTCCATCAAAGTCTCCGCTGAAACTTTGGGATTTCGCCCGCTTTGTCCGCCCAGCAACTCTGTTGTCAATAGCTCACCAAGTAGTTCTTGACCGTGTTTTTACCTTACCCACCCCCACTGGTCTATTTTCCTTACTCCCGTGCAAGATTCCCTGCGTGTGGTGCTCTAGACGCAAGATACATCATTTATCGTTCGAAATACATACCATTTGTTTTTGTAATTTGCCTGGTAGCAGGTGGTTCCGCACTTCGGCCTTATGTGTTTATGACGAGATGACTCACCGAATAGATACATTCGAAGACTCAAATCAAGAGTGTAGCTTTATTTGTGAGGGTGTATTCTCAACCGAGAGATGGTCAAAACTCGCGACAATGTACTAGGTTGCTAGGTCCCATTCAGCCACCTCCGTCATGTAAACCGGGTGTCCTTGGAGGGCTGTCGAGTCAGTGAGTGCGCGTTATTGCAGGTAGGACCTTGACAGCAGACTTCTACATTCTTTAGTAATTTAACATTGAACAATGACGAGATGGCTTGGACCGCAGTTTGGTGGACAATGAATGTCAAGTTTCTCCCTCAGCATATCAGAAATCCAAGCACAACCGTTGAAAGTGCTCCAAGCCTTTACGTACAGCTGCCGCACTAGATAGACCTAACAAAGCACTTGAGGAGGTATAAAGCTGTCAGCGAGGGTGGCAAGGGACCCCAACTTGAATCGACTACCAACTCCCCCTTGCTTACTCCGTAGCTTATGGACCCTACAACTATCTCGAGGACCGTTTTCCCTAACAGGGCCGGTAGACACCCCTTGACCGTTCAGGAACTGGTCAAGAAAATGCTAGGGGATCTGAGAGCCACACGGACGGAACTGGATAGAACGCTCTCCGAAGTGCAACAGAAACACCTCGAGATGAGTCATCTGTGCAGCGACTACTTCTCGACTATCGATTTAGTCAATAAGCACTCAACTATCCTTTCCCCCATCCGCAGAGCTCCTGTCGAGGTTCTCCACTATATCTTTCAGCTGGCTGTTGAATCTGATAGCGAGCGAGCTTTATCCTCCTCTTCCACTGCTGTCAGGATCACTCATGTGAGTGCGGAGTGGCGTAGGATTGCACTCAGCACAACCTCCCTCTGGAGTACATTTTGCATTGTACCGCCTAGGTATCCCTTCCCTCATGCGAGCTATTGGGAAGGAGATGGAGTTACCGTCGATTTCAACCCTTTTAATTCGCCAGAACATCAAGGATACCTACGCGGACTGGAAAAAGTTGTGATAGCTGTGGAGGCCTGGGTATCTCGCTCGGGAAATCGACCACTCGACTTCGACTTCGATGCCACACGTATTATCGAAGGCTTCCGCTCATTTTTGATTGACGGGGACTTCGATACTGAAGAAATCTCCACGGGACTGGAACGTAACGTATTCGCGCCAGCGCAACGATTGATTGACTACTTGGTCACGCTCTCGCATAGATGGAGGAGCATCTCTTGCGCATTTCCAATCGTATCAGCATCGACGAATTTTCACCAGATGCTCAACATCCCGGCTGCGCACGCTCAATGGCTCGAAAAGCTGGACATTACCCTCGATTACGACTTCTTCTCAAGTCACAAGGAATCGCCTTACTACTCGGAAAGTGCACCTGATCTCTTGAAGCCCATGAGATCGAACTCCTTGAACCTCATGCTTCACCCAGAGGTCGAGATGGAGGAGATGCCAATTAATTGGTCTGGTCTGACCCATCTAACATTCTCGACACGACGATACCACTTCCAGACTATAAGCCCTCAGGGCTTCGAAGCTTCTGAGTGGACTGCCATGTGCCTCTCCCTCCTTTCATTGTGTCCCAACCTCGAGCACTGTGACTTCCAGATGCCTCGACTCTGGACCTCCTCCGAACCCATCCAACTCACCGACAACGCTATCACAGCTCGAATAATCACCCTTCCCAACCTTAGGTCCTTGAAGATTAGTCGGATCTCCGAGGTGCCGTTGGGATTTGCGAGGCGTCTTGATCTCCCGGTGTTGGAGAATTTGACCCTCATGTGCGAGTATACTGACCCTGAGCCGAGAGAAGGGTCTCAGAGCAGCTTGCTCGAGTTCGTTCGACGGTTCGGGCCTGGGTTACTCAAATTGACGCTTCACTATATAGACCTCACCCAGCAAGGTCTGTACGAGTGCTTACAGAGTCTTCCGAATGTTGTGACCCTTCGTTTGACGGGTGAACGCGGATGTTCGTTTGCACAACATGCAGAGCTGACTGCAGAGCTGCTCAAAAAGATGAATGGCAACAAAAAATTTTGTCCCAAGCTCCAAAATCTCGCTTTGCGGCTGGGTCCAAGGGACGATTTGACGAACGCGGCTTTGATGGACTTCATTATTGCGCGACGCCCAGCCGCCCGTTTAAACTCTGGTCAATCATCCAATGCAACACTCCGAAGCCTGAAGATCAAGCTACACGAGACACCGGGCTCCAAATCCGGTCTCAAAGATGATCTAGCACTTCGACGAGCCGAGGTGGAGGATCTGGAAGGATTTGTTTTGGCGGAGGAATTCGTATCCCGCCAACGTCCGTCATGGGAAACTAAGGCGGTCGATCCCGATTTGAATTTCTAGTATATACAGGGTATTGAACTTTTTATTACTCATGCATCCATTTTCATTTCAAGTACCGACTATGTAGTCTCGTTTGTTTCCAAATTCCCAATTGATATGTCAGTGACCGAGTATCCATTATGCAGCCCCACCATCTCCGAAGCCTTCACGAAATTGCGCAGTGCGCCATATGATATTGAACAAAGTGAGATCGTCCAGTGTTCAGGGTGCTTCGGGTCGACACTCACTGAAGTCGAGCTCTGTTACAATGATCGGCCTCGCGCAACCCGCCTTCCCTCGCAGCCTCGACACCTCTCCAACGCTCAGAAGAGCTTACGGTTCATTATGCTCAGTACCGAGGTATGTCTAGAGGTTCAAAGCGAACGTTCCTGTCACCGAGTACCATCTCGCTGCTCATTCTTCGCCCTGGACCCTATCAACCCGTCTCCCGCTGACGGGCTCGTCCAAGTTAATCGCGCGAGGGAGAGGGGAGGAAACTCAGTCGGAGAAGGTCATGGTTCAAAGAATCCGGCTTGGTGAGGTCGGAAAGGGGGTGGAGCAAGCACTTCGAGATAACGGAGTCGATATGGACAGAGTTCCATGCCAGTTATAGTACAGCTACTATTCTTTTAGATTTCTCGTCAACTTCGTATACGCGTCGTTTACACCGAAATAAATAATACAGGGTAGCTCTATATTATCCTGAATTTTATAAGTCCATACACCTGGCAATAAATGGAGTTTCCTTCTGCATTGCGATGTTCACACAAAGTTCAGGCTCAGAAGGAAGATACATGATTGAATTCGGCGACAAATACTCCCACCTGAGTTGCTCAATGGAATTGTGAGAAGATGCACTCTCCAAGAGATACCAATGATAAATCGGGCACTCAAACCGCGGATCTATCAAAGAACGGCGAGAATACCAGCCGTCAACAGGTGACCCGAATTAATAGTTGCCCAAGAAGCAAACATAGGGAGGGTTAGGGTTGGATGAGGAGATTGATCACAATCCCGATGATCGATGTTACTCAGATCCCTTCGCCCACTAAGCGCCATCTCATCGACACGACAGCAGCGACGAGAAAAAATGGAGGACGTACGACGCTGGGAGGTCCACCCATTGATCAGATTACCCTTTCATATAGATAAATGCCAGCAATGCGAGGAGTATCACAATCATGCAATCGCGATGGACAAAGAGAACGGCAACAGGGTAGCTGAGGGGATGGCAAAGCTATGGGGAACACAGGGACTTGGGGATCTGAGGAAGGAGAGCGAGAGGTTGCGAGAGGAGCGCAACGACGCGTGGGCAGAGATTGAGGAACTGAGGAGACAAGTAGAGAAATTTAGGAAAGCAGAAAGAGAGAGAGGTAGGTGCCCCCTGGAGTCTAGAGGGTCGTCAGCAGCATTTAGCCTTTCCAAATAGATGATCGATGGGCATGGCCAGGCCCGGCAGAAGCCGAAGCGGCTAGGTCCCCGAGTGGCGCGATCATCACTCAAAATCTTCCAGGTACTGTTTTGTAATTGATCTGCTTGTAAAATGCCATTCAAACTAACCAACCAGCTCCACCGCCTTTCCTCTAGTCCCCACTCGTCGCGTAGGAAGAGGCGACATCGTTGGCTTTGGTATCGATGGTGTTACCATCCTCCGCAACGGCATCGTGCCCCAGATCACCAAGCTCGCAGTACCGGACTTTGGCTACACCGCCGGGGGATGGCGGGTTGACCAACATGTCCGTCTTGTTGGCGACACCACAGGTGACGGTCTCAGCGACATCATAGGATTCGGCGATTCCGGTGTCTTCGTTTCTCGTAACAATGGAGAATCCTTCTCTCCCCCCTCCCTCGTGCTGGACGACTTCGGTTTGACAAAAGGGTGGAGTGTTGACGACCACGTCCGCTACGTCGCCGACCTGCGCAACAAGGGGTATGTCGACATCATCGGGTTCGGCGATAGGGGTGTCTTCGTCTCGCTCAATAATGGTGACGGGACCTACGCACCAGCGCGTCTCGTTCTCAAAGACTTTGGGTTCGTTGCTGGAGGATGGAGGATGGATCGACATCTTCGGTTCTTGGCTGACTTTAATGGAGATGGGATCCCTGATATCGTCGCCTTTGGCGAGAAGCATCTCTTCGTTGCTCTTGGAAACGGGGACGGCACGTTTGCTGCTCCTAGAATAGCCATCAAAGATTCCTTCGCGCATTGCACTGGGGCATGGAGGCTTGATAGGCACCCATGTATGTTGGGAGACCTTACAGGGGATGGGAGAGCTGATATCGTTGGTTTTGGAGCGGCCGGAGTATACATCGCACTGAATAACGGTGATGGGACCTTCCAAGAGTCAAAACTAGTTATGGAGGACTTTGGTGTAACCAATGGATGCTGTGAGGTCACTAAGCACCCTCGTTTTGTCGCTGACGTCAACGGCGATGGGCGGGGAGATATTGTAGGGTTCAAAGATGCAGGCGTATACGTGGCAATTGGAAATGGAGATGGTACCTTCCGAACCCCAAAACTTGTGCTCAGAGACTTCGGATACAACGCTGGAGAGTGGCGAGTTGACAAACATCCCCGTTTCGTGGTTGATTTGACAGGAGATGGCGCTGCCGATATCATTGGCTTTGGGCAGGATGCGGTGTGGGTGTCGTATAATGATGGTGAGGGCAATTTTGGACCCATTCAGAAACTCACCGAGGAGTTTAGCTTTAAGCGTGGCTGGGCAACTAACAACACTGTTCGCTGGATTGCCAATTTGTAGCGAGCTTGAAGTCTGGAATTCGATGTGTATCTACGTAGTTAGTCAAGCGTAGGATTGGTATCACTACTACACATTACCTTAAGCCAGGAGCTCACCTCCACGCTTCATGTCCCCCGAAGTGACGAACTGACAATCCTGAGACTGTTTAAGACGTCAAAACCAGACTCCCTTCTCTATCGCACCGTCGTAGCGTAAGCAAATAAAAACTAATCAACTGCTTGTCTTCCAGCTTCACAGTCTCAGAGGCGGGCAGCGGGACGGCTATATCTTTGGCTTAGTCACTGACACGATTTTAAGACATAAAGATGGGAATTACGCTCACTTGCTAATATGATCTCTCAAAAGATCAGATATAAAATCGCCAGGTGGAGTAGGATGATTATTTCATCGTGAGAAACCACGCAGTTAGTCAAGCTCAGGATTGGCATTAGAATATTAATAGTTTTGGGCCATAAGCTCACCTCTGTGCTTCACATCGCCTGAAGTGGTGAAACAACAGTCCCCAGACTGTTCATGCCCTTCACGGTTAGTTCCTTTCTGGTGCGCCGTCGTAGCGGTGGCAGTTGTATCTCCCAGTTTTACGCGCTCAGAAGTGGACGGATGGACGTCTATTATTATGAGTTTTGTTTGATCAGTGGCATGACTGTAGAACATTCAGCCGAGTACACTCACCTGCTGATATCATCTCTCAAAGGACCAAAGATAAATTCACGAGGCAGAGGAGGATTTGGCCCCCAAGAAGCAAATGCAGGGAGAGAGGGGTTAGGGTTGGATGTAGCACTGGAGATTGATCGAGATCACGATGATCGATTCACTTCCCTTCTTTAACTAAGTGTCATCTCGTCAACCACGACAACAACGACAAGGGAAAATGAACGATGTACAAGGATGGGAGATACACCCATTAATCAGGTTACCCTTTCACAGAAATGAATGCAAGACATGCGAGGAGTATCGCAATCATGTCATTGCGATGAACAACGAGAACGGCAACAGGGTAGCTGAGGACATGGCAAGGCTATGGGGAACACAGGAAGTTGGGGATCTGAGGAAGGAGAACGAGAGGTTGCGACAGGAGCGCAATGACGCGTGGGCAGAGAACGAAGAATTGAGGAGACAGGTAGAGAAATTCAGGAAAGCAGAGAGAGGGGGAGGTAGGTCGCCCCTGGAGTCGAGAGTGTCATCAGCGGCATTTAGTGTTTCGAAACAAGAAGATAGATGTGCAATGCCAGGCCTGACAGAAGCCGAATCAGCCAGGTCTCCAAGTGGCGCGATTATCACTCAAAGCCTTCCAGGTACTGTTTTGTAATCGATTCTACGTGAAAAATGCCATTAAAACTAACCAACCAACTCCATCACCTTGAAACCAGTCCCCACTCATCGCGTAGGAAGAGGCCACATCGTTGGCTTTGGCGTCAATGGCGTTACTATCCTCCGCACCGACCTCACGCCCCATACCACCAAACTTGCAGTACAGGACTTTGGCTACATTGCCGGGTGCTGGCGAATTGACCAACATGTCCGTCTTGTTGGCGATACCACAGGCGATGGTCTCGGCGATATCATAGGATTCGGCGATTCCGGTGTCCTCGTCTCTCGTAACAATGGAGACTCCTTCTCTCCCTCCTCCCTCGTGCTGGAAGACTTCTGTTTTACAAAAGGGTGGACTGTCAACGACCACGTTCGCTACGTCGCTGACCTGCACAACAAGGGGTACGTCGACATTATCGGGTTCGGCGATAGGGGTGTCTTCGTCTCGCTCAATAATGGGGACGGGACCTATGCACCAGCACGTCTCGTTCTCAAAGACTTTGGGTTCAACGCTGGAGGCTGGAGGCTGGATCGACACCTCCGGTTCTTGGCTGACGTTAATGGGGATGGGATCCCGGATATCGTCGCCTTCGGCGAGAACCGTGTCTTCGTCGCTCTTGGAAATGGGGACGGCACGTTCGCTGCTCCTAGAACCGTCATCAGCGAGAACTTCACGTATTCTGGTGGAGGATGGAAGCTTGATAAGCACCCACGTATGTTGGGGGACCTCACGGGGGNATGGGAGAGCTGATATCGTTGGCTTTGGAAGCGCCGGAGTGTCCATAATGTTGAGTAACAGTGATGGGACCTTCCAAGGGCCCAAACTCGCTGTCAAGGACTTCGGTGCAGGCGTTGGATCTTGGCTGGTCAGCAAGCATCCTCGATTTGTCGCTGATATCAACGGCAACGGTTGGGGAGATATTGTAGTGTTCGGGGACGCAGGCGTTTACGTGGCGATTGGAAATGGAGATGGGACCTTCCAAGCCCCAAAACTCGTCATCAGCGACTTCGGATACAACGCCGGAGGGTGGCGAGTTGAAAAACACCCTCGGTTCGTTGTCGATTTGACAGGAGATGGCGCTGCCGATATCATTGGCTTTGGGCAGGATGCGGTGTGGGTGTCATATAATGATGGAAAGGGCAATTTTGGACCGGTTCAGAAACTCACGGAGTATTTTAGCTTTAAACGTGGCTGGGGAACAAGTAACACCGTTCGCTGGATTGCCAATTTGTAGCGAGATTGATGTCCAGAATTCAATGTGAATCTACGCAGTTAGTCGAACCTAGGATTAACATTAATGGACATCATCTTAGGCCATAGGCTCACCTCTGTGCTTCGTGTCCCCTGAAGTGACAAACTGACAATCCCGAGACTGGTTACACCCTTCACGTTTAACTCCCTTTTCTGTCGCCCCGTCATAGCGTGAGCAAATAAAAACTAATCAGCTGCTTTTCTCCAGCTTTACACTCTTAGGTGAACGGATGGACGGCTATAGCTTTGGTCTGATCAGTGGCATGACTGGAGGACATTAAGATAACAAACACCCTTGCCTGCCGATACGATCCCTCGAAGGATCAGATATAAAATCACCAGGTAGAGTGGGATGATTATTCCATCGTGTTGCCATTCTGTTGAGCGTCCACAGAACGAGAGAGCCTTGTTATAGTTGAGTGTAAGTCGATGATGCATGACGCTCTGGTGAGCGTAGGCTACTGTTCGAAAATTGGCCACTCAGAGCATGAGCTAATGTCAATGGCGATCCTTCATGGTTCAATTTTCACGACAGTAAAATACGGGACTCACCAGAGTTCAGAAGTCTTCTGAGCGAAACTGATCCAAAGTACGACACGCACCATCGCTTCCCCTCATGAGCGGATGGTCGATTCTTTGAACCTCCACTCAAACACTCCTGGATCTTATCGACCACAGAATGCACCCAAGAAGGCAGGGAATCTGCATGCGTTAGCGTGTAGGAAGGCCTGTGTGGTTGGGAAGAGATAGCTCGATGGCGACTTGAAGCCTGCAGATCAAAGCAAAATGTCAGTGTCTGGTTGAAGGCAAAACATCTTCCAATGTTGCTGAATAGATAGTTATTCGTTTGCACAAACACTCAGGCTGAGAATACCCAGCGAGTGCGTTCGAGAAGACCATAGAGCCCCCTTGTCATACAAGCACCCACCAACAGTAAGCGAGGCTCATCAGGTCGTATTCGTTGATAGACTACATAAGTAATAACTTACAAGAAAGTATTGTCCAGGTTGGGAGTGAAACGGAAAAAGATAGATGCAAACGGGACGTCTTTCCTTTATCAAACCTTGTGTATGCCACCTCAGCACTAAAGCCCTGACACGCTCTCTAAACAGAAATTCTGCATCCCTTGGTACGCCGGATTCCAAGAGGCCACTGATGTGGCGAAATCTGTCGAGTTTGGAAAACTAGGTTGGGGTATTAATAGAACTTATCTGAGGCCAGAAGATCACCTCCGTGCTTCATGTCCCCTGAAGTGACGAACTGACAATCCTGAGATTGTTGAACCTTCACACTTAGCTCTCTTTTTTNGGCGCGCNGTCATAGGGTCAGCTTGAACCAACGGCTAATCAGCTGCCTTTCTTCAGCTTTACACTCTCACTCTCAGTGGTGGACGGATGGACGGCTAGCGGCCAGAACTTTGGTCTGATCGGTGACACGGATGTAGGACGTCAAGCTAAGAAGTACACTCATCTGCTCATACAATCTCTTGAAGGATTCCAGATAAAATTACCAGGTAGAGTATGATGGCTACGACGTTGTGTTACCATTCTTTCGAACTTACGCAGAACGAGAGAACCTTCCAGAGTTGAGTGTTAGTCAATGATGGACAACGCTTTGGTGAGCGTAAGCTACTGTTCGAGGATTTGCCACTCAGAGCATGAGCTAATGCCGATGATGGTCCTTCATGATCCAAATTGTGCGACTCTGAGAATATGGGACCAATTATACTTCAGAAAATTGCGAAACGAGACTGATTCAATGTACAACAGCCGCCAATGTTTACCCTGATCAGCGGATGACCGTAGATCCTCCACAATTCCACTTGGTCACTCCTGTATCCTCCTGAGCAGACAAGGAGCCGGAGAACGAGGAGAATTTGCATGCATTAGCGTGGAGGATGGCCTGCGTGATTGGGAAGAGAGAGGTCGACAATAGCTCGACGCCATCAAATCAAAGCAAGCCCCAACGTCTGGCTGAAGACGCAACATATCCCCGGTTTCTCTAAACAGCGGTTCGTGTCTACGAGTACTCAGGCTGAGATTGCTTTCGACAATATCCCAAGTGCCCCTCGTCATACAAGCGCCCACTGGCAGTGAATGAAGTTGATCAGATTGTATTTGAAATGTCCGAGGCCACGTAGCTGTTCATTAACTCAATAGAAGGTATCATCTGCATTGAGACTGACACGGAGAACATTATACGCAAACGGAGCGTCTCTCCTTGATTAAACCTATGCATGCCACTTCGGCACTGAAGCGGGGGTACGCTCTCCAAACCGAGACTTTTCGCCCCTTACTACGGTGGGTTATGAGAGACCATTGATATGCCGAACTTTGTCGAGTTTGAGATACTAGGTGGGTAACGAAAGAAGTCAGGTCGAAAGAGAGTAGGAATGAGACGACTAGGAACCTTGCTCCAAGGGTCAGCCTTCAGTGGCGTTACATCGCTCATTGAGCCCAGACACATACTGCCAGCCAGATATCAGCATCTCGAGCGCGTAAGGGCGATGTTACTACACACCTGATCCTCGAGTGGATTCCTGGCACTCCGGAATCTTTTCTGCAAGCTACGGGCATCAGTCCCTGACTCTTAAAAAGGTAGGGCCCGGGGAATCAAAACGGGAAGGGAAATCTGTGATAACGTCAAGGTATCGATGAGTCTTCCAAGCGGTGTCGGATGGACGTGAGGTCGTTCTGCTTTCATTAACCGTGCATTTGACGCTCATTGTCACGGAAAATGATTCGCCGTGTCCATGAGGAAATCACTCGGCGTCTTGACTCTACTTCCAGCTCTTGGGAATCATCCAGGTCATGTCAATCATTGAATTGAGGAAGGGGCGAGATACTCTAACCATGAGAATTACTCTCAGTCCAAGAATAGCGAAGCTCACCTCAGCTCCGTCAGGATCACGTCCGACTCACTATCCTCCTTTCTAGCACGCCGACGGCCGGAGCGGTCCAAATTGCAATGACCGGCAGGTTCTCCGAGCTTCACAGCCTTGCACCATTTGACGTGCGGATGACATGCTTGAGAGATCTTCTATGCGTTGCGTATCAACGCGATGGACATGAGACCCGGCTGAAAGGCCATCATCAAAGCAAATGAGAAGCGTGACGAACGCGGATAGATGTTCGCCTTGCGACTGCATGAAAGTTGGTATGACCGCGCCGCCAGATCAACCAGGTCAAGAGGGGATAGAATACAGAGGACTCACTGGGGACACTTATCCCAGTGCTGCCAACTTACGAGCCGATATTAGCAGGAAGACGTGAAAGAGGTTATCACGGTCGGAGGTATGTACAATTAGAGGGGCTATCGTGCCAATGGGAGGACGGTCCCTGTCCGAGTCATGAAGTCGCAGCATCGTTGCAGCTGAAGAGGATCGGGTCAATGCTTGTTTGCAGTGTGTGGGAAGGAGATGTCATTGCGTTGACTGTGACCTGGGTTTCGGATGTTCGAGGAAAAGGACGGACCGATCAATGTTTGGCTCAAGCAGCCAGTCCAAACATGGCAACAGCGACTTTCGAGTTCGGTTCCTGAAGGTGCAAATGTTTTCGATGACACATTCAGGCTTGGAGCGAGGTTGTGCACTCCAGGACATTTCGTGCTGGCAGAGTGGCAAGCTACGTGGCAGAAAGGCTCCCCTTGTCATTTAAATACCGTACTAAATGACAATCTCCTATCAAGGGACAGCTGAAGGATGAAAGGAAGGTATGAACGACGAAAATATCTCGAAAAGGGTCCTTGTCCAAGGTAAAACTGATCTCCGGAGTCTAGAGTCTACCGTAGGGGAATTGCTCCTCGCAGCCAGCGTCCGCGATTCCACTGTAGAAGAAACCCAAGTTCTTGATCAAATTCCTCCTCAAAATTCCGGTGGGGTTGGGGTACAGTCCACGAATGGTCTGATTAACGAAGTTCGTGTACAGAAGGCAAAAGGTGTTGAAGTCGGCCGAGGTCGGATCAAGGACATAATTGTTGACCTTGTTGTCTAGATTCCTCCCCGGAGCAATGGGGTGAGCCATGAACACAACCTCAACCCCTTCGGCGCCACTTGGCTGTGCAGCACGATGGAAGTCTGTGGGGTATTTGCTGTCTCGGAAAAACAAGGTAGCAGTCTCCATATCCAGCTTTCTTTCCGTGCTTCTTCCGTCGACGAAGAAGTTTACAGGGAAAACCGATTCCGCATATGCGGTGAAGTAGCGAGGAGCGATGAAGGAGAATTGAGGATTGGTAGCGATCGACTCTTGGATGCGTTGGAATCGGAGCTCTGCCGCGACCGTATAGTTGTAGAAGCCTTCACCGTAGCGGTTACTGAAATCGACGAACTAATGAAATCTTAGTACCATGCTTCCTGGTGAGTACAACATGCAACGTACCTGGTCGAAGAGCGTCTGGTTGAAGCTATGGTTATCGCCGAAAAAAAAATCGGCTCGAGTCATGCTAGCATCACCTGAAGAACGTCATCAGAATGTCAAGTAAGAATTTGACATTTAGACATACCCTCGAAGACAGCGTGCGTGTTCAACCCTCCAACAATGGCAGGTGCAGGAGGGTCAGGACCAGTATTTTTTGTCTTCTCTCCAATACTCAAGAGATCCGTCACAAGGTTTCCGTCCACAATATGTGCGGCATGAGTCAAGAAGACGGCCGTGCCGTGCTCCATGTTGAAGCCTATTCCCAATCTATTATTAGCTTCGCGAGCCTTAGCGTCTAACATCACTGCTCACCTTCTTGTACTGCGTTGATGATCTGAGACGGAGTGGCCACGCCATTGTGAGGGAGATACTGTTTAAGTCCAGCAACGTTAGTACGCATCGAAAACAAGGTGCAACTCCAGTGTCTCCAAAACATGGACCCAGTCTGAGGCACTCGACGCCAACCTTCGCCTATTTCACCCAAGGGAGAGGCTGAAAATGTACTCACCCCGTGGTTCGCTAGAGTATTCAATCCCGGACAGGGACCTCGAATATCACCTTCCCTCGGAGCCTTGAAAGGATGAGCACGGTCGTGGACAAGCTTTGTTCCGTTATACTCGAGAGGTCCCGGTGGGTTCGGCGGATCCACTTGATTCAGCCGAGGAATGAGCTCATTCCATTCCCGCGCAGACAATCCAGCTAGGCTGCCGTATTGAGGGGAAGCCAATGTTGGTGAAACGCTGACGAGATTCAATAGAAGGACGGTGAGGGAGACGAAGGATATAGAGATCATGCTTGATTATGGTTGGTAGAGAACAAAGAGCTTTGGTGCTGACGGGGAGCTCCAAAGGGCATGGTCATCTTTATATGAATTCTGAATGCCCCGTCTAGAGCCAATTCTTTCTTGAAGATTGTGCGAATGCTATGCGGCAGGTTATCTAACCGGGGTTGAGCAGTAAACATTTGCTGCGCAAAGAGGCTATCTAGGAGGTGCATTACGACCTGCAACACATGGTTAGAGCTCGGATGACTCAAGAGCAACAATAGCATAGAGGTAAGGCATGGCGAACTTGTTTTCTTCTTCATCTCCGAGTATCAATGTGAGAGAGCCAATTTGGCATGTCCATCATCGCTGGGCATTTACAGCAAAGTTTAAATGAAGCCTGAAGCCTATCTCTGGCTTCAGCCGACAGCTCCAAGAAGAATTTAGCAGGATAATATAAATTGCAGGAAACCCGATCTCGGGAAGTTCTTTACATTGATTCTAATATGTCGGTAATGAGGATCGAAGTCAATAGGCTGAACTTTCAACTCCGGTTCGCAAACCGCCTTGAGCTCAAAGTTGGACCTCTCGGCTCCTTCCTCTACGGAACACAGCTTTCTTGCGCAGTACTCACCCGCTGGTTTGCTAGAGCCGATCGTGTTGCCATATGGACAACGTATTTGAGAATCCTTGAACGGTGCTGCAAAGCATATATTTTGTTATCTTCGAATTCAACAGTGAAACGTAGTGGACCATCGATCCGTTTAGTGTCCAAGCAGAGTGGGGAGATGCTAAGGAGCGGACAGTCACCTTAGCCCTAAAGCGGTCTTCATATAAAGTGACTAGGACTGAAACATACGGGAGTATACCAATGATCCGATTACTCGTAGAGTCGCCGCAGTTGTACACGATTTCATACAGGACACACAAGACATACATGAGATGGCTATCATACAATGAAAGGCGTCTGGTGCGAAGGGGTAGTGAGGACCCTAGCGCAGTCAAACGGGCCGAAAGCTAATTGGATAGTGTCTATTTAAGCTCTGCTAGCCATCTCGTGGTCGTCGCTATATGTCCGGATACGGTTTCCGTGAGCAGGTACAGAGTGTAATCGTGCAATATATATATCACTCATTTATTGAACAAAGAAAGACCCGGAGGTAACAGTAAGGCGAGAAGGAGGGTCACCCACAGGCCCGGCTTGCAGAACGTCCATAGCAAGGAGTGGGTGCTAGACCTTTGGGTGCGCTCAGGTCGCATCAGCACACGGCCCGAATAAGCAAATACACCCTACACTCCTGAAGTAGTCCCTCACGTTCTTCCTTGACCTTCGCATTGATATTCATCCATCCACCGTAGGTGTCGGATATCATAGGGGCTATGGCATGCACACGCTACATGGTTATTGATGACTGCGCAAGTGAAAGTGTCTCTTTGCAAAGCCGACCATCAAGCCGAATTTGTGATGAAGACGAGGCAGAGGACTATCATTGCATTGTTGGCTGACTCGATGATGATATGGCTAACAGATCGTTCTCCCCATCGATCATAATTCTTTCGACTATTGACAGTATTGGTACATTAGCGATTAACAACCTCTTTGTGTCTTTTGCTTACACTGGCACTGCTCATCTCCTCCCACACAGCGACGAACCCACCAGCGACTCAAGCCCCATTCAGGAGCCCCATCGTACGCATGACTAGACCTGGAGTTTAGTGAGTCGATTCTCCAATGTATTAGGCTACGTCTTTTACAGAATGATAGCGCTGCAGCCGGGCAATCGGCGCGTACACTCGGAACCTCTGAAGATTGGCGGCTTTACAGAAAGTTAGAGAAAGTTACTAACTCAAGTAACTTCATTGACAGTCGTTGAATTCGGTGACAAATTACCCCCATCTGAGTCTTCCAATGAAGTTGCGAGAAAATTAACACTGTGAGGGATATCAAAGTAGATCAGGCACTCAACCGAAGAACAAGTGAAGAATGGCAAGAATACCATTTGCCAACAAGTATCCCGAGTTTAGAGACACCAGGGTTAGGGTTGGAGGTGGAGATTGATCACGATCGCGATGATAGATGTTACTCACTTGCCTTCACCCACTAAGTGCCATCTCATCGACCACGACAACGGAGACAAGAGAAGATGGAAAACGTACGAGTTTGGGAGGTCCACGCATTGATCAGATTACCCTTTCACACAAATGAATGCCAGCAATGCGAGGAGTATCGCAATCATGTAATCGCGATGGACAAAGAGAACGGCAACAGGGTAGCCGAAGACATGGCAAGGTTATGGGGAACACAGGGATTCGGGGATCTGAGGAAGGAGAATGAGAGGTTGCGAGAGGAGCGCAACAACGCGTGGGCAGAGAATGAGGAGCTGAAGAGACAAGTAGAGAAATTTAGGAAAGCAGAAAGAGAGAGAGGTAGATCGCCGCTGGAGTCTAGATCGGCATTTAGCATTTCCAAAAAAGAAGATAGATGCGCATGGCCAGGCCCAACAGAAGCCAGATCAGCCAGCTCCCCAAGTGGCGGGATTATCAGTCAAAGTCTTCCAGGTACTGTTTTGTAATCGATCTACCCGTAAAATGCCATTCAAACTAATTAACCAGCTCCACCGCCTTTCCACTAGTCCCTACTCGTCGCGTAGGAAGAGGCGACATCGCTGGCTTTGGCCTGAATGGTGTTACCATCTGTTACGGGCTTGCTCAGGTCTTTGTTGCAACGAAGGCGGAGTCTCCCTAATACGGATGAAGAGGGGTTCCGGGTGCGCTGGATGGGTCGAGTAGCGGTGAACACGGCCCAATGGATCAGAGGGGGATTTTCGAATGGATGATAACAAAGGTGCCAAAAGCGGAAGGATACGTTGGCGGAGTCGGAGTTGTTCTCTTTAAAAATAAGAGGGGAGATTCTCCCTTCACTTGGGGTGAGGGCTAGAGGGTTCGTCGGAGTCGGTATCGCCACGTCGGGGGCGTTTGGAGGAGTCTGGGTTGGATGTGGCTCGTTGGCGTTTGGCCAGTTGATAACCAGCAGGGGTTCGATCGTGAGGCAGATGAGTAACAGACGAAGTAACGGAATTGATGAGGGTAGGTGGATCCTCGGTCGAGGCAAGAGTCCACAATTGCTGGAGGAGCTCTGGAGACCATTCCGCGTACTTCTGATCAAGGAGAGCAAGCGCTGCAGCCAACTCCGGAGAACTCGGCGGACGTTGGATAGCTGCCTGTGTAGCGTTAATAATATCTGAGGCAAAATTACGCACTATGAAGGATCCGAGACGGATCCGGACTTCTTTGGTGATTACGAAGTAAAGTCGGACGTAAGTAATCAAATAGACGGAGTCGAGTTCGGTTTTGGTATAGATGGCAAGGGTCATGCACTGGAGAAAGGACTAGTGCCGGATAGATGAGGAGGTTTATACGAGTAGACAAGAGAGTAGATTCTTGAGAACAAGCTGAGGAGTTACCGCTCAGCTTGTGCTGCCTATATACTGTACATGCTACTGTGCCGCAGTCCGTGCTGAGGCATACATTAATAATTGCACAGTCCTGCTATGTAATAGTCCGTAGTCCGTAGTCAAAGCGTAGTCCTAAATTACTAAGTACGCAGTTAGGTATTACAAAGTACCTAACTGCAGTCATCGTTCGCAGTCCTAGTGTTACTAAGAGNAAAAAAAAGATACTACTGGGGTTATTACATAACACCATCCTCCGCACCAGCCTCAGGCCCCATACCACCAAACTTGCAGTACAGGACTTTGGCTACATCGCCGGGGGCTGGCGAATTGACCGACATGTCCGTCTCGTTGGCGATACTACAGGCAATGGTCTCGGCGATATAATAGGATTTGGCGATTCCGGTGTCCTCGTCTCTCGTAACAATGGAGAATCCTTTACTCCCTCTTCCCTCGTTCTGGAAGACTTTTGTTTTACAAAAGGGTGGAGTGTCAGCGACCACGTCCGCTACGTCGCCGACCTGCGCAACAAGGGGTACGTCGACATCATCGGGTTCGGCGATAGGGGAGTCTTTGTCTCGCTCAATAATGGTGACAGGACCTACGCAACGGCGCGTCTCGTTCTCAACGACTTTGGGTTCATTGCCGGAGGATGGAGGCTGGACCGTCATCTTCGGTTCTTAGCTGACGTGAATGGGGATGGGATCCCTGATATCGTCGCCTTCGGCGAGAATCATGTCTTCGTTGCTCTTGGAAACGGGGACGGCACGTTCGCTCCTCCTAGAACAGTCATCAACAATGGCCTCACGCCTTCTAGTNGGGGGATGGGCGCTTGATCGGTACCCACGTATGTTGGGAGACCTTACGGGGGATGGGAGAGCTGATATCGTTGGCTTTGGACACGCCGGAGTATACGTCGCGTTGAATAACGGTGATGGGACCTTTGCACAGCGAGAAGTCGTTATCAAGGACTTCGGTGCAGGTGCAGGATCCTGGGAGACCATCAAGCATCCTCAATTTGTCGCTGACGTCAACGGGGACGGGCGGGAAGATATCGTAGGGTTCGGGGATGCAGGCATTTACGTGGCGATTGGGAATGGAGATGGGACTTTCCAAGCCCCAAAACTTGTCCTCAGAGACTTCGGATACAACGCTGGAGAGTGGCGAGTCGATAAACATCCTCGTTTTGTTGTCGATTTGACCGGAGATGGCGCTGCCGATATCATTGGCTTCGGGCAGGATGCGGTGTGGGTGTCGTATAATGATGGGAAGGGCAATTTTGGACCGATTCAGAAACTCACCGAGGAGTTTAGCTTTAAGGGTGGCTGGGGAACGACCAACACCGTTCGCTGGATTGCCAACTTGTAGCGAGCTTGAAGTCTGGAATTCAATGCGGATCTACGTAGTTACTCGAGCATAGGATTAGCATCAATACACATTACGTTAAGCCAGAGGCTCACCTCCATGCTTCATGTCCCCTGAAGTGACGAACTGACAATCCTGAGACTGTTTACAACGTCCACACTTGACTCCCTTCTCTGTCGTGCCGTCGTAGCGTGAGCAAATCAACTAATCAGCTGCTTGTCTTACAGCTTCACACTCTCAGAGGCGGACATATGGACGGCTATAGCTTCGGTTTGATCAGGGACATGACTTGAGGACATTGAAAGAAGAAGTACGCTCACCTGCTGATACGATCTCTCAAAGGATCTGGTATAAAAGCCGCAACAGGTAGAGTAGGATGATTATTGAGCGTCCACAGAGCGAGAGAACCTTGCTGGAGTTGAGTGCAAGATGAATGACGCTTTGGTGGGCATAAGCCACTGTTCAAAAATTGGCCCTTCAGAGCATGAGCTAATGTCAATAGCAATCCTCCATGGCTCAACTTTTACATAACACGCACCATCGCTTCTCCTAAGCAACAGATGGTCAATTTTTCGAACCTCTACTTGAACACTCCTGGATATTCTCTACCAGAGGATGCACCCGAGAAGGTGGAGAATCTGCATGCATTAGCGTGCAGGAGGGCCTGCGTGTCAAGAGTTGGGAAGGGATAGGTCGACGGTGACTTGAAGCCTACGGATCAAAGCGAAATGTCGGTGTTGTGCTGAATGCAAAGCATCTCCCCAATGTCGCTGAATAGTCAGTCATTCGTGTTTAGAAGCACCCAGGCTGAGAATGCCCAGCGAGTGCTTTCGAAAAAACCTCAAAGCCCCCTCGTCATACAAGCGCCCACCGGCGGTAAGCGAGGCTCATCAGATTGTATTCGAAGTGTCCAATAGACCAGGTCAGTACGAACGTACAAGGAAGTATTGTCCGGGCTGGGGGTGAACAGGAAAAATCAGATCCAAATGGGACACCTTTCCTTTATCAAACCTTGTGTATGTCACGTCAGCGCTAAAGCCCTGACACGCTCTCTAAACTGAAACTCTGCATCTCTTGGTACGCTGGCTTCTGAGAGAACACTGATGCGGCAAAATTTGTCGAGTTCAGAGACCTAGGTGGGTAACCAAAGAACGTCAGGCCCTGGTCACAATGTTTGTGTAGGAGGCTAGGAATAAGACAATGTAGAAACTTACTCTAAGCGCCTCGGCGGTAATGGTGCCACAGGCTTCCATGATGCTAAATAGTTCATTAGCCTGGGCATGTCCTACCAGCCAAATATCAGCATCTCGGGCGCTCAAAGACAACACTCCTACGCACCTGATTCCTGGTGCTGAGAAACCTTTTCTGCAGGGTATGGCGCCAGTCCCTGACTGTTATGTAATAACCCCAGTAGTATCTTTTTTTCTCTTAGTAACACTAGGACTGCAAACGATGACCGCAGTTAGGTACTTTGTAATACCTAACTGCATACTTAGTAACTTAGGACTACGGATTGACTATGGACTACAGACTATTACTTAGCTGGACTGTGTAATTGCCAATGTATGCCTCAGCCTGGACTGCGGCACAGTAGCATGTATAGTATATAGGCAGCACGAGCTGAGCAGTAACTCCTCAGCTTGTTCTCAAGAATCTACTCTCTTGTCTACTCGTATAAACTCCCTCTCCAAAGCACTAGTCCTTTCTCTAGTGAATGACCCTCGCAGTCTACACCAAGACTGAAATCGACTCACACTATCTTATCACCTACGTCCAACTTTATTTCATTCTTGGCCCAGACACCAAGATCTGCCTCGGGACATTTATAGTACGTAACCTTGTCGGCGACATTATTAACGCTACACAGGGCGCTATTGACCGTCCGCCATCTACTCTGGAATTGGCAGCAGCGCTTGCTCTCCTCGACCAGAAGTACGCAGCACGAGGCCCCGAGCTTTTGCAACAACTTTGGACGCTCGCCTCGACCGAGGATCCACCTCCCCTCGTCTGTTCCGTTGCTTTGACTGTTGCTCATTTGCCTCACAATCAAGCCCCTGTTGATTATCGTCCCTCCAAACGACGAAGAGCGACATCCGACCCAGACTTCCCCAAGCCAAACAGCAGTGGCGATACCAACCCCAACGAACCCTCTAGCTCTCACGCCGAGTGAAGGAAGGGTAGCCCCCCTTATCTTTAAAGAGAATAACTCCGACTCCGCCAACGTATCGTTCCGCTTTTGGCACCTCTGCTACCACCCCTTTGAAGAACCACCCCTCATCCACTGGGCAGTTTTCACTGCTACACGAGCCGTCCAGCGCACCGAAAATCCCTCCTCTTTCACTTTAGGCCGACTCCGTCTTCGGTGCAACAAGGACCTGAGCAAGCCCGTAACACTGACTCTGTGAAAGGTAGGGTCAAGGTGGTCAAAACGGGGAAAGATAATCTGTGATGATGTGAAGATATCAATGGGTCTTCAAAGTGCCATCCAGAAAAGTGAGGTTGTCGTGCCTTTTAGCGGTGGACTCGACGCTCGTTGTCCCCAGGAAGAGTGTGCCATTTGCATGAAAATGCATCTGAGTCTCGACTCTACTTCAAGCCCTTGAGTATCACCCGGGTCATGTTGGTCATTGACTTGGGGAAGGAGCCCGACTCAGTCCAAGAATGGCGACATCGTAGCCATGACTCACCTCAGCTCCTTAAGGATCACACCCGACTCATTATCCTACTTTCCAGCTCATCAACGACTGGACCAGTCCAAATCGCAAATAGCATCACGTTCCGCCGGTGATACGCCGTCTGCGTAGACACCCTCCCAAATTCGCGAATCTGTTCGTAAAGTTCGCGAATCGACGTAGATAATTAAAGAGATCTCTTGAAGGAAGGGAAATATAAGAGTTGAAGTTATCCCTGACTGTCAACTAAGCAGACGCCCTAGAGCACGAAGGAACGTTGAGTAAGACGGTTCTGCGACGACACTTTAAGTTCACGAAGGTCTCGCGAGTGTATCTGAAACGCAGTCATACTATTCGAAGTCTAACCAGCATGCCTGACCTGGCAAGGTACGATGCTGGAGGGAGTTGCGCAAATTACAAGGGAATTCGCCCTGACATTCGCTAAGTGGAAGGCTTCACGAAGCAGCCGGTGGCTTCGAGAATTGATGAGCGATCCGCTAAGTCAATAAGCGTTGACATGACCAGAATTGGAAGGAACGGAAGCAGTGATCAATATCGGACAGCTAATCCGAAGTTCGTGAACCTGCTCGGAAAACCGGAAAGTACGACTAAAGCTTATGTGGTCATCTACCCGAAGCTCAGTCAGCCTGTCCATAGCCAAGAGAAAGAAAGAGTCAGCAGAGTAGTGAAGCAGTATG
>JANBPK010001261.1:0-41222 GCA_027579435.1 Candolleomyces eurysporus | reverse complement strand
CATGATGAGACCAGTTAGCTTCTAGCCCCTTTGCAGCTTTTCGGAGAAAGGGATCGTACAGGTGGTTCCAACACACGACTTGACCGTTCGCAAACTCTTCCCGTACGCGTGTCCACTCTCGAATCCGCCCTTGTGGAGTTCCTCCCAAATGTCTGGGAGGTCTTCCTTTCGAGCACCGAACATATCGATACGCTGGCCGCCTGTGATCTAAACCAGTATTAACATCATCGGCAGAGGTGAATACCCTCGGGAAAGACAAACCTTGGTGTAGAGGTTATATTTCTTCGCAACGTTCCCGATAATGATGAGACCATCGGGTGTGATTTCGCCAGCAGTGATACGAGGCACGACACTGAAAGTACCATTCCGCTGGATATTGGCTAGGTACTTATCGTTGGTGTCCTGGTTGGAATGGTGGACACCCTTCATGACGTGCTCGTTGTATCTGCAATCAATGGCTCGTCAACACCGTCCTTCCAGCCATACTCAGATAACTGGGACTCACAAACTGGACAAAATCGAACCGATTGCAGGCTTGCAGGTCTCGCATCCGATGGAATCCTTGTCGACGCCCACAGCTTCCATGACTTCAGGAAGAGTACGTAGCTGCTTGACCTTGATGACGTTGAAAAGGTCGGTACGAGACATGTTGAAGTGGGGACAGAGGCTGGTGTTTAGCGTGCGGCCGGCCTTCTTCATTTCCGCGTTGAACAGGCTCGTAACCTTTTATTACCATTTATTACTTTCAAATTGGGTAGTAAAGGATGAAGATACACGTACCAAAGGCATGCAACCTCCACACCCAGTGCCAACCTTGGTCTTGGTCTTCAGGTCGGGAATGGTCAGGCAGTCGCCGCTCTTCACACATTTAACGATATCCTCCTTCAAAACGTTCTGGGAAGAGGCAGTTTTGTGAGCTCCGACACGCTTAAGAACGAAATTCATCGTGACTTACGTGGCAGCTGCAAACTTGAGCGTCGTCATCGAGGTCACCACCGTCATCAGCGCCTTTCTTGTCCCCGACGATGAACTGTGAGGGCGGGACTTCCAAAGCTTTCTGTGGATAAGAAAGATACCGTCAGAACTCAACAATCCATCTGAAGGAAAAGAAAAGGATATAACCCTCACCTTTTTTTTGACGATCGCGACAAGCTTGACGAAGTCGCTGACGTCCCCAACCATCATACCACCCAACAAGTACTTGCCATCCTCAGTGAAAATATACTTCTTGTACGTCGCACTGAACGGATCCTTGTACACCAAACAGTTGATTGGTTCATCTTCCCCCCGCTTTCGATGTTTCTTCGCTGGTGCAGGCTTTTTCTCCTCTGAACCATTCGGCTTCGCCTCATCCTGCTGCGCAGGCTGCTTCTCCTCTTCAAACGCGATTTCGATGGCCGCCTTGCCGTTTCCGTTGGCGGGAGGCTTCGCTTCGGCGCCGTTGCCGTTCAGATGGGATATATCCTGGGTACGACCCTTTGGCAGACGTTTGTCCGCGAAGAAGTCGCCAAATGACGCGACGTCGATTCCCATGAGCCTATTTATACGACAGTCAGAAGGGGTAGATCATGAGAAGCCGATGACGACACGTACTTGAGTTTGGTACTGAGGTCCGGGGCGTTCATCGCGCGAGGAGCGTGACCCTCGGTCTGGGTCAGGTTGAAGGACAGTATATCCGCCATCTCGACTGGAAGATCTGTCAGTTCCATCGTCCGGGGGACGGAATAGCGAGCGAACTTACTGCCTGGGCCAATCAAGCCGTACGTGTTCTCTCTCCAGCTGGCACATTCACCGATAGCGTAAACATCTTCAGCTGACGTTTTGAGGTCATCCCCAACGATAATACCGCTGCGGGGATGGCACTTGATGCCGCTTGCCCTCGCCAGCTCGTCACGGGGGCGAATGCCGATCGCGTAAATGACGAGGTCGGCTGCGTGTACTTTCCCATCTTGAAGCTCGAATCCACAGAAGGTCTCTTCGCCGTCAACGGCACGGGTAAGTTGACGCGTTGGAGAACAGCGTGTTAGAACCTCGACACCCATCCCTTCGATCTTGTGGAGCACCATCTCCCCAGCCTCTCCATCAAGCTGACGAGAGAGAGGGTACGCCTGGCGGTTGACAATGCTCACATGAGAGATCCTTTCAGAGATAGGTCAGCGAGGAGCACGGAAGAAGAGAATAACCTTACGATGGAAGGTCGTAGACTGCCTTTGCAGCTTCGAGTCCAAGCAGACCTCCGCCAACGACGACCGCATGATTCACCTCGGAACTCTCGGCATACGCGATAATATTATCGAGGTCGGCAATATTTCGGTAGACGAAAACGCCCTTCGTCTTTGCCGCTTGTTCGATGGACGTGTAGGGGGGGGACCTCTGCCCTCGAACCTGTCGCGATGACGCATTTGTGGTAGCGGAACGCACGCCCTTTGTCGGTGTGGACAAGATGGTCCTCGGGTGATATAGAAACCACCGTTTCCTGTAGGTGATAGCTCAAGCGATGAGGCTCGTGTTGCGCGTACCACGAAGGTGGGTTGAGGTATAGGTTTTCGACCTGGGGAGCGTAGTCAGCAAGAGAAGACCCCGAACTTCGCGAAGCGCGGCTTACGTTCCGATGCTCAAAATACTCTGTCAAGCTGACAGAGTGAGGGAGAATGAGTGCCAGAAATATCTCATGGACGATGTTGACGTACCCAACACGATTATAGGCGAAATGTTTCTCTTCCCCACAAGTGACAATGAAGTATTTTCCCTTGTCGTCCAGGCCGAGCATTTTCTCAATGAACGCTAACGAGCGCTGTAAGATAACGAATGGACATGAAGTGTTGAAACTCACCAATGCCAACCATGCCAAGTCCCACTGGAGAGTACTCAGTACTGCCCAAGAATAGCACAGAGTCTCACTCACCTACGAAGATTACCAGCCTGCCCTCAGGCCCTTCGATGACTGGTTGGTCTGAGCCATTGTGCTCGACGGCGACAGCGGCCACTGGCATAACTTCCTCAACGTTCTCGGGGGATGGGGTGGTAGGTTTCTGAGTATCGTCGGCAACCTTGGGGGTGGTGGCCTTTTTGGAACGCTTCGACTTCGATATCTGGTTGCCCATTAGCGAGTGTGGAGTCTATTCGGCCATATTTCTAGGGGGGCAAGATGCCTAGGTAATCTACGGCCGATAACTGGTCAGATTCTCGGAACGAAAGCTTGGATCCAATCGCGAATTCGGTAACATGAATAGCCAGAACAGGGGGTGACGTGAATGGTCAGACCTGGATGGAGCAAGGAGAAGAAGCGCCCATGCGGCGTGGCAGCTGAGCATCATTCGGAGAACCAAATTTCAATTTGTGATAGCGCACATTTATATCGCCGCTTGTAACAACCCTTCCTTCTTATCTTATCGTTCTTCTGTCCCCTTCGCTCTGTCTTATCTTTGCTTTATCTTCCTCATATCTCTATCTCTCTCGCTCCAATTTTAGTCTTATGCGGGTCCAAAAATCCGAACCATTTCCCGCTGTCTCCCACATGTCAATGTGAATGAATACGAACGTCGTGTTCGGCGTTCGTCGATCCACTACTGGTCAACAGTAGCGGGAACGTCGGGAGACGACTAAATTCCAATATGAAAACCCGTCTCAATGGCTGGGCTGTCTTTCTATGTGCCATACCTGGACATGTGTGGGCTGTGTATGGACATCAGGGTCTCACTGCGGTACCGATGTTTCGATGATTATGTTACTGGCAACCGTCTCGCAACCCTCCAACTCAGGCAGCGATAAGACCCATAAGTCCGTACAAACAGCTCGAATCCTGTCGAATTATATGCTTAAACCGCTTTGGGGGTTGCTCCAAGTACTGGGGTCTGTTTGCCAGCCGATCTGGGGTGATCTTCTTTTTGACACGAAATATTTGACCCTTAACGAAAATTCTCCACCTACCTCGTTGCTTCCTCGAGGGATCAATTGAACAACCCAATGGAGAAGACCAGAACTGCGTCTAAGTGACGGACGATTTCGGTCGAGAGCGCTATCCGCTCCCCAGTCATATCTTGGTGATTTACGACGGGGACTTGGCTGAAATTGTCGATCCAAGACGCCTGGCTTTCGCTTAAAAGCTCGAACTTTCACCTGGGAATCTTGGACCCCACCGGAATCCATCAGCGAAACGCCATGTCCACCGCCTACGCCCCCCCTGTCTTCCAATGGTCTCACCTCTGGAAGCCAGCGGTCGTGAACCCCNGTTAACCTCAAGAGCTACACGATCCCCTTCTTCAACCTTCGTGACCCTTACGCACGATCGTTTCACTTGAGTTGGCGTGAGCTTTTCTTCGTTGACTCACGCTTTCCTCAACGTACTGAGGGGTTTCTTTCTTTTAGTTGGATTTTTCGTCGCATTCTTGTCGTGGTTCGCGTTCCCGCCGTTGATTCCGGAGGCTATCAAGTCGGACTTGAAGCTTACCAACGCACAAGTCGCTAACTCCAACGTTATTGCGCTCTGTGCTACTTTGCTCGTCCGGCTTGTTACTGGGCCCCTCGTCGACAGCTATGGACCCAGAAAGGTCATGGCGGCGCTCCTGGTTCTCGGAGCGATTCCCTCAGGACTGGCCGGCACCGCTCACAACGCGACGTCTCTCTACATCCTCAGGTTCTTCATCGGTATACTCGGCGGGACCTTCGTTCCCTGCCAGGCGTGGACATCCGCCTTCTTCGACAAGAACTGCGTCGGCACAGCCAATGCTATTGTTGGAGGTTGGGGTAAGCAAAGTTCTCTTTAATCTATCTACAAACTCCGGATTCTCATACAACGTCTATTCTTACAGGTAACATGGGGTAAATCTGCTTCTAGATATCGTTGTCAACGTACATGGGCTGATAAGATAACGCTCTAGTGGTGGAGCGACCTTCGCGATAATGGTATCGGTGTACGAAGGCCTTCGACACCTTGGACTGACAGAACATATCGCATGGAGAGTCTCCTTTGCCGCAGTTCCGTAAGTACTCAATCCACCCCTTATCTATTCGCCTATATTATGTCCCCTGACTCCATCTTCCATTCCCCAGTGCCCCCATTCTTATCTTTGTCGCCGTCCTGACCCTCATTTTCGGCCAAGACCACCCAGCCGGAAAATGGTCTGACCGTCACAACACCCGAGCCACCGAGCTAGCCATCCAGCAGGGACATGAAATCCACTACGGCTCTGACGAAAGGCCTCATGCACCTCCATCCGACGACGACGACGAGGACCTCGAGAAGAAGAAAAAGGGAGAAGTCTCAGTCCAAGTCGTCGACTCCGAACCCGACTCCACGCTCGTCAAGTCGACAGTCGACATCGCCGTCAATGAGCCCTTGACCATGAAGACAGCCCTCACGATCATCAGCAGCCCACTCACTTGGCTCCCCTCGCTCGCTTACCTCACCACCTTCGGCTTCGAGCTCGCCCTGGACGCAAAGATGGCTGATATCCTATACACTATCTACAACCGTCGCATCGAAGGCTTCTCGATGGTGACTGCCGGTTACTACACCTCTGTCTTGTAAGTTCTGTGCCTTGCATATGAAATGAAGCTAATTTGTTCACGTATTCTTCAGCGGCTTCCTCAACCTTGTCACGCGCCCATTCGGAGGCTACGTCGGCGATGTCGTTTACCGGTACTGGGGAACTCAGGGCAAGAAATGGTGGACTCTCATCTGCGGATTAATCATGGGCGCGAGCAGCATCGCTGGTGGCTTCTACCTTGCCAACCACACCGGAAGTAGCCTTCCAGATCGTACGTCCTGAACTTCTCCGCCTCGCGTATTTCGCGCAGCCCGCTAATTCATTTCTCCATTTTGTCGTCTCGAACAGTCGCTGTGGTCATGGGAGTCTTCTCTGTCGCTGCTATTTTCTCTGAGCTTGGGAACGGTGCAAACTTTGCCCTCGTGCCTCACTGCAACGCTTTCAATAACGTGAGTTACTCGTCCCCTCTTCTACCTATTTTTATGTTCGAAGGACCTCGGCATCGTTCGGGGAATTGGCATTCATCTATGAATTACGAACAATTACTAACTCTCTCCACCCTTCTTTGTTCGCTACAGGGCGTCATGTCAGGCATCGTCGGCGGCTCAGGAAACATCGGCGGCATCATCTTCACACTCATTTTCCGATTCCAGCCTGCCGCAGGGAAGGCATGGTGGATAATGGGAGTCATCTGCGTCGCCATCAACGCCGTGCTGGTGGTCATTCCCGTTCCCACATATTAAAACAACAACCCTTTACACGCTATCGCCATGACCCCCTTTATCTTTCTGTTTTCCTTTGCTTATCTCCCCTTTGACGTTTTTCCAGAAAAGCGTTTACGCGGGCGGTCGGGTCTGGCCGGACCGCTTGCTAATGGCCATTTGCACGGTCACCACGAAACGCAATAGACTGTAATAGTATGTAGCAGACTTATGCTTCATGTACCGTAGATTTTGATGAAACGCCGCGATGGATACTCTTTGAATTTCAAAATCACCCTTCGGCCGCCCCCGGCGTGCGCACAAACACCCGATTTGGAAAAATTATTTCTCCCTCTGTCTCTGTCAGCGCTGCACATGTCCTTATCTATGCAGCTCCAGCGTGATTTGGTCCTGTTCCTCTGATTCATTTGTAACACAAGTCTCACAACGTGGGGTTCGTGCGGCGAGCATTGAGTGGCCCCATGCATGTTAGAAGCCTGTTGGACTTGCCTTATCATATCTGGAGCTCACTCTACTATCTATGATAGATAACTGAGATAAAGAAGAGATAGCTGAGAACCCGAAATCAATCCCCGCCCATTGGCTGAGTTCCTATCTACAGCTCCCGCGGGAAGCATCGTGGCCCGATAGAGGAAAATCCTAATAGATTCCATTGTCGAAGTACATGAATTCATTCCAAACGGTTGTCACCCGAAGGAGTGGCAGAAGGTTTGGGGTAGCCGTAACAAACGGGGATGGGATAACGAAACTCCACCCAAAGATGAGGTTCCAAAACAACGTTTCGTCCCCCGTTCGAAATCGGTTATGGTCAAGGGTATTGAGCATCGGCCGTAGAACCCCTCAGGGTCTTCCGACGCAGAACTTCCAAACCCATTCTTACCTGCCCCTCCCCGCACAGGACTTCTTGGACATCCCCCTACCATGCAGCACATACGAAAGTTCGTTTCCAAGAGGAAGAGCTCGATTGCCAAAAANGCCCGTCGTTGAAGAGGTTTCTGAGGACCATGAGAGCTCCTCGAACGATTCTAAAGGGCCACTTTCCCCACTTCCTTCATCGAGTTCGGATGCCAAGTCCAGTGGTAGCGAGGAACCGTCGTTACCCAGTACAGAGACGAATCTGCCGGAACCATTCTACCCAGCCACGCTCCAGGCGCTCGCAAACGGTGTTCCGGAGGTGGCCTTGGGGCCTCGCGTGCTTCCTGATGCCTTCAAGGCGCCAGCGATACCCAGAGACCAAGTCTCTAGCACCATTGACGCCCAAGACAAGTGAGTTTCCGTTGTTCTTACATACGCCGAGGAAAGATGACTGATCCCTTTCTTTGCTGATCAGGGGGACGCCAGATGAATGGGTTCCGCGGGACCCTCGCATGGTTCGCCTGACGGGCAAACACCCATTCAATGCTGAGGCGAAGCTTACCGACCTCTATAGTCAAGGCTTCTTCACCTCCACCAACCTGTTCTTCGTTCGCAACCACGGAGCCGTTCCCAAAGTCGACGCTCAGATGGCACGAGACTGGAAGGTCGAAATTAGCGGGTACGGGATCCATATCCATGTTTTCATCATCTTTGTCCCTCTTGAGAGTTCGACGAGTGACTAACAGGAACTTTTTCAGATTATGCGATAACCCTGTAACTTTCAGCATCGACGACTTCCACAAAACATTCGAAGTCGTGACGGTCCCAATCACTCTCGTATGCGCAGGAAACAGGCGTAAGGAGCAGAACGTCGTTCAAAAATCCCTTGGTTTCAGCTGGGGAGCTGCCGGGATATCCACAGCCCTCTTCACCGGTGTGCGTCTCGCAGACGTACTCGACTTCATCCAGCCAAAGCGGGGTGCAAAACACGTCGTATTTGAAGGTGGCGACTCGCTGCCAAACGGTCCTTACGGAACAAGGTACGTTGCCTCTGTACACCAACATCGATATTTAGGATTGACGATTTACCCTTTCCACGACAGCCAACTGACCAGTTGGGCACGAAACCCCAGGCAAGGCATGATGTTGGCTTGGGGTATGAACGGACTCCCGTAAGTCATCAATACTCTTATTCATCAACGTTTGCTTTGAGTACTAACGAGTTTTTACCCTTAAAAGGCTGGAACCTGACCATGGCTTCCCAATCCGCCTCGTCGTCCCAGGTCAAATCGGCGGCCGATCCGTCAAATGGCTCAAGAAAATCGAATTATCCGCCATCGAAAGCCAACACCACCTCCACTTCCACGACAATAAGGTCCTCCCGATGCCTGTAGGCCCCGACCAAGCTAGAGCCGAAAAGTCGTGGTGGTACGATCCCAGGTAGTCCCTTTCAACCACAGTCCAATGTGTAGGCGGACGCTAACGCCTTGAACGTTCCAGATACATCATCCGCGATCTCAACGTCAACAGCGCCATCGCCTGTCCAGATCACGACGAAATCCTCAATGGAAACGTCCAAGACATGTACACCCTCCGCGGGTACGCCTACGGCGGTGGAGGACGTCGAATTACGCGCGTCGAGATTTCCCTGGACGAAGGCACCACTTGGGAATTAGCAGAAATCCAGTACCCCGAGGACCAGTTCCGCGAATTCGCCTTCGACGACGCGATCTACGGCAAAGTCGACCTGACGGACAATGATCAGTGCTTCTGTTGGTCGTTCTGGTCCTTCCAGGTCACGGTAGGGCGACTAGGCGAGTCTCCTGCGATTGTGGTACGGGCGATGGACGAGTCTCTTGCTCTTCAGCCTCGGGATATGTATTGGAACGCGACGGGGATGATGAACAATTGGTGGTTCCGGGTATGCATTCACCACCTAGATGATGGAAGTATGAGATTCGAACATCCAACAAGTATGTACGATCAACTTGAGTCACGTATATCGAAAGCTAACGTCCGCGTCAGTGGCTGGGACTCAGCCCGGCGGATGGATGCAAAGGCTGAAGGACCAAGGGAGGGACCCCACCAAGCCAGTATTCGGCGTCTCGGCCTTGAACGAGACAGTGCAGAACGAAGACGCGGTGGAGCAAGAGGTCGTAAGCATGATCAAGCCAGGCGTTACTCGAAAAATCACCAAGGAAGAGTTGGCAGAGCATACCGGGACTGACAATCCTTGGTTCGTGGTTAAGGGCGAGGTGAGGACGAGTCAGATTTGAATTATGACGCCAGCGGTGATAATCTTGTCTCACAGGTCTACGACGCCACGGAGTACCTCGCTGAACATCCAGGAGGTCCTCAGTCGATCACCCTTGTTGCAGGCGAAGACGCAACAGATGACTTCATGGCGATCCACAGCGCGGACGCTCGTCGAAAATTGGCCGAATTCCACATCGGAACGCTGGTAGGGTCGTTAGTGGGTGAGGATCGACCGACAGAGAGCTCCGAAAAACCTGGCGTTTTCTTGCACCCGAAGAAATGGAAACCGTCGCCCCTTGTAAGCGTGAAAGAAGTATCGAAGGACTCCAAGATTTTCCGTTTCGCGCTGGAAGGTGATGATCAGGCCCTAGGCCTGCCCACTGGACAGCACGTCTACGTTCGTCTGAAGCGAAAGGTAGCAAAATCAGGGAAGAAGGTGTCAGAGGGTGAGCTGGTGCAACGGGCCTACACGCCGTTGTCGAGGCAGCACGAAAAAGGATTCATCGACATGTTGGTCAAGTGAGTATCTGCGAACTTAGCTTCAGATTGCGCTTGCTGACAAGAGGAACCTAGAATCTATTACCCTACGCCCGACTTCCCCACAGGTGGTAAGATGACACTCGGATTTGCAGAATTGGAGGAGGGTGATGCGGTCGAGTTGAAGGGGCCTATTGGCCATTTCACCTGGCAAGGGGATGGTAAAGCCCTTATCCACGGTACGACGACGGTTGTGCGCGAGGTTGGAATGGTCTGCGCTGGAAGCGGTATCACTCCCATCTTACAGGTTCTACGAGGCATCTTCGAGGATCCAGCCGACACGACTACGAAGGCGTGGGTGCTCGATATCAATCGGGATTTCGACGACATCCTGTGCAGGGAAGAGTTAGACCTCCTCGCGGCTCGCTACCCATCTCGACTCAGCTTGCGCTACTCCCTGACTGGAAAGAACATCCCTGGAGACTGGGGTCACTCAGTTGGCCGTGTCAACGTCGACATGTTAACTACTCACCTCCCAGGGCCAAGCAAGGAAGGCGTCGTTTGCCTCTGCGGACCTCCTCCAATGGAACAGAGCGTAAAAGGTGAGTCTTCCCTGGTAGCAAACGCGATGGCGCCGGTCTAAGCTATTCCACAGATAGTCTTACTGCAATGGGTTGGCACCCAACATCTCAGATTATCATTTTCTGAGCGTTTTTATCGAGCCTCGATGCTGTAAATAGTCTGTAGCATTGTAAATAATCCTGCAAAAATTGCTTCTGTGTTTTCCGTCAGCGTGACCACCTGGATGAATTTCGACTGAACACAATTAACTTAGAGATTAGCTATATCTCTCCTCATCGGCACGTCGAGATTCGTGTCCATTGCTAAGATGTGGTCCTTGAGGCGACATCGATGGCGGTCGAACGATGGGTGATGATGCATATGGCCAATGACGTTTGTGACCGCGTTGCATGCTGGTGATTAGTAAAAGGTACAGAAGTAAATAGTGCCAAGCAGTCAGAGCCAGGAATCGGCTCGCTAAAGATGTCTGTGTCTCAAAATATAWAWAAAAAAAAAAAWATCAAAGGGAAAGAGAAAAATAAGAAAAGAGTAAGAGTTATAGCCCACATAGCAACTCGCACTTGATAGGGCAAGTTGCTCGTGCCTGTTGTCAAGCTAAGAGAGCACCGCCGGTCAGGGAAGGGCGCTTCCCAGAATGGATATTAGTAATATTGAAATCACAGCCACCGAGGTAGAGAATTCCCTACCTTTCCCTACCTCGTTAAATAATCACCAGTGCACGAAAAACTCCAGGAAAAATCGGGAAGAATTCCCTCATTTTTAAAAGCAAACTCGAAATTTTTTGTATTAATATGTGCGATACTCATTTTCCCGGAAGCATTTCTTTCGATTTCCCTAGCGGACCTTGATAAGATATGATAAGGTAACTGATCCATTGCTGTGCTCCAGGCTGGCAGATCCACTCCTATGCAATTTCCTCAATATCTCGGACATGAATGTAACCATTCCTTTTGCTGTTATTTGAGTTGGAAACACACGATCTATACTATTGAAATGAGCCTTTTTACAATACAATTGAGTCACTAGAAGTGCCATAATTGTGTTCAATTCTCTGAGCCAAGGGTATCAGAGGCTGGACAATATTTTCAACATTATGACATGAGTTTTTAATCAATTTATTTTATCTCTGGCTTTATAAGCTCTCTCAAATAACATCCTTTTATTGAGCTCTAATGCATAGCACAGCACCCACTCAAAGCTGAGCCTGTTAGGGCATACAGGTATCTGGGTATACAGACACCAAGGTCTTTATCTCAGTGGGTTAGGCTTTGTTTGATTTATTTTTTTTGTGCTATTCTCTTGTGCCTTTCAGGTTTCCAGCAGCTATAAAAGCAATGCAATTGGCACTCTTGGAGCTCTGGAGTGCTTCACCTTTTATGCCAATGAACATGGCCAATGCATCACACACTTTATTGAGGTTTCATAATGAGTTTTAGCTCTGTTCTTTTATTATTTTTCTTGTCATACCTGCAAGACAGGTATAAACCTGTTGATACTAAGTACATCTTGTAGTTTCTATTCAAAAACCCAGAACTTGTAATTTGGCCAAAGGCAGAGGAGGACAAGACTGTTAGTTAGACTCTTTGGGACAAGTTCTTGATTTATTCCTTTGCTTTTATTGTAGTAAACTCTTTGAGATATTCCATTTATGCTGATGTATAATACACTGTAATACACTCACTCAGATCCAAGCTTTTTCAGGCATACTGGGAACTTGAGTTGGCAGAAGTTTTGGTCCACATCTTGGTGGTTCAGGTTTTGTTTCATGTACTGTATTTGGTGCTATTTTTCTGTAGCCTTTATGTCTCAAATGGCTGTCTGATCTTACATCAGGACTTGCATTTGAGGTACGGGAACAAGGAATTGAGGGACAAATTGACAACCTATTTGGATTTGTTGTTGTCTTCAGTCCCTCCTCTCAGCCTCCTTTTCTTCTCTCATTCTGGTGGCTGCTTCCTCTGTGTGTGGTGGGGTGTGAGCTTCCCTCATTTCCACTTTCTCTTGCAATTGTAGCTGTTGTGCTACTGTGACCACATCTCACTGGATCCTTGTCCCACACACTCCCTATCCCTGTCACTTCTCCCTTCCAACTAGATTCAAGCACCCCAAAATCCAGTGCAGGAGCACATGCATTGAGCAGGACCATTTCTTCCACAAACATGCATCTTACCATGGCTTTGATGGGTAACCTCTTGGTGACAGAGGAAGTGTCAGCATTGGCCATATCCAAGACCTGTTTTTGCATAGGTAAATGAGAGGTAGACATCCCTTCTGATCTGATTCTACTTTGGATGTAGGTGTTGGGGTCTGAATTGATTGAGTTCAGGACACTGTGGTTTTTGAAGTGTTTGTTCAAAAAGCACATTTTGAGCAAACCAAATGCAAGGGTTGACTTTGTCTACAATCTGCAATGCAAATGTTCAAGCTAGGCAAATTCAAATTTGCATCGCATGTGTCTGGCCTCCTTCTGCCACCACTAAAACTTTGCTCAATATGTGTCTAATGTAGGCACATTAAACACAAATTGTAAAAAAAAATGCATCCCTTGCACCTCATTTGCTTAAGATGTGCTCATTGAAAAAACACATCAAAAACCGCAATGTGGACTTTGTTTCAATAAAGCCAGACTTTGTCACAATGCAACCAAACACTGTCACAAAGCATTCAGACACTGTCACAATGCAACTAGACACTGTCACAAAGCAATTAGACTTTGTCATATGTCACATTTGTCATAGTTGTATATTCTTTCTTCTATAGCAAACTTGCATTCCATAGCTACAACATATTTCCAGCTAGATATATTTTGGAATTATCATTTTCATATTTTTTTAGATACTTCTGGTCAAGATATGGTGACATCACATGTCATACTTCTTTCATATTTCCAGAATATTTTCATAAGAAATATGGTACTATACATCCAGTGTGACGTACCAAGCATAGCACCCTGCTGACTGACCAGAGTCCCGAGCTGTTGGAAAATCGTGGATATCTCATGGATCCCACTCTCAATTTCGCGGATTTCTGCCTGTCGTTCTTGAACTATCGTTTCTTGATAAGCAACTTCATGATTTGGTAGGAATGAGCTTCGCTGAATCTTGGGGTATTGTTGCTCCTGACTCCTGGATGAAGGTAGGTTTTATGGATGACGATGTTAGCTCCTTTGATGGTGTTTGTACGAACGCCAGACGTACAAAGTGGGGTAGTCGTCAGTCTCTGATGCCGATTTAGCACTCTCAATGACGAAGGTACGCTGCCTTTCAACGTTTAATTGTTGCACTCGTTGGAAAGCGGCTAATGCCATCTGAAGATCATGAGAGATCTTCTGGAGTGCAACTGTATTTCGATCGTGCCGGGCCTAAACTCAGGAGAGGATATAGTGTAAGCACTGACCAAGTCGTTACTTTTGGGAAATTACGAGACCATACCAGCTTGCTTTGGAGTCCAGACAACTTTTTCATGTCCTCAGAGCTCCGCTTGGCCATTGCTTGCGTCGCGTCCGTCAAGTCATGCCTGTATAGTCACCAAGACGTGGGGTGAGTCATGACCCGTGATGGAATAGCCAAGGTACGCACAGTTGCTTCCGCAGGTTGGCATTATCTATTGCAGTCCCTAGCTGGTCAACACAACGCAGGATTCCCTGCACATTTGCATTGATCTTGAGCACCTGAAGTGATAACGAGGTCATGAGTAATTTGCAAGTCTCCGAGTCCGCATCTTTGCCAGATTCTATCAGTGCGCCTGCTGATCGAGCCAAGCTGCCGTATCCAGCCTCGATATCTTGAAAGCTCATGGCTGTCGCTGCGACGAGATGATATGGTTGGGGAGAAGGGTTGGTCGACTGCGGAATTATCATTGGCGCTCAATTAAGCTACCCAATGAAGCGCAGCGTTTCCAAACTTGACACCGGTATCACGACCTTTGCGTCACTCTGGCTTGACGAGGCGAGAGCTTACATGACTCTACAGGGAACAGGGTGGCAAAAACCGACGGTTGCTCATTCGCTACGGGGTTAGCGCTGGCTCGCTCTGTGGTTGGCCCGAATCCGTGGGAGCCAGGGTAGACTCGGCATCCAACCGGCAAGGGGTACTGGAACCGGTTTATTCTCGACCACTCGAATGCGACAAGTCGCGTTCTTACTACGTCTCTCCCCAATTCCATCTCTTTCCGACCACAGCCTCTATCTTGGTGCAATGAAAACACGCAACTCATCGCGAACCGTAGCGACCGTCACGTCCGACCCTGGACCAAGCAAACGGCCGAGGAGGGGGCTGAAAGTCGAGGAGACGGCCGTTCAGGACGATTTCGCTGGGGGTGCGTCGTCCGCATACTTCCGCTCTACGAAAGTCTCACATGCAAGCTTCTTAGGCGTGAACGACACTCATGCCATTCTGCCTCCACCCCCCACCGTCCCCCAGCGCAAACCCAAAGGAAAAGGAAGGCAAAGAAGACTGCTATTGATACTTCAACGTTCTTGCCTTGAGTGTCAAGTGCTTGTAAAGTGGGAGCCCACGTGTCAGCTGCTGGAGGTGTAGAGAATGCTGTAGCGAACGCTGCTGTAATTGGGTGAGTCCGTTCGTTCCCGTTGTGCGTGCACACGTCTTGCTCACCGTTCCTTCCCCTTTCTTTCTGTGCTCGACCTTTAGTTGACATCTCTCTGCTCCTCTTAGTGTTCACTGCGACACAGGGCCAATGCATCTGCTCTCTTCCTTAAATCCCAGCGCAAATAGACCTCTCCCGCCCTCCAAGACACGTCAATAACGCTCTTCAAGAAACGAATGAAAGATTCTGACTATGATCCAAAGCACGTCTTGCCGCATGGCAGCTACCTGATCAACCTCGGGAATCCTGACCGGTCCGTCGTCGAGCTCACCCTTGCTCTTCTGTGTGACCCTCCGATTCTGGTGCTCAACCGACCCCTCTGCTTTTGAATGACAGGGAGAAGAGGATGAAGTCCTACAAGTGTTTTCTGACGATTTCAAGAGATGCGAAGCGCTAGGGCTGAAATACTATGACTTCCAGTACGTCTTCTCTCATCTTGTTTTTCATCATGGCACTACCTTTCGTTCCACCTCGTTATGACTTCAAATCGCCCCGTACCACCTCTTCGTTTTTTCACCAAACCTCGTTTAATATTACCCTCCATCCTCTCCTATTCTTATCCGCCTTCGTAGCCCAGGCTCGACAGTAGGCTCAGCCACGACGGAAGAAAGTATCAAACTAATTGCTGAATGCCTCAACGACGCGCATCAAGTGACCAGCTCTTTCGTCACCGTGCTCGAAAATATGGTACGTTGTGTTAACGTGCTCTCCCCTCCTTCCATAGATACCCTCTCTCATCCGATCTCCGGCTTGGGCGTGCATGTGTAGGCAGGAGCGGGAAATATCATCGGCTCGACTTTCAAAGACATCGCGGGCATCATTACTTTGGTTGAGGACAAGACGAGAGTTGGCGATTGTTTCGATACATGTGTGTCCTCCCCTTCTTAACTTTTATTCCACTCCGTTCGATCCATCCATTACCGCAATCCCTCTCCTTTCGTTCTCGGAAGAGCTGACGAGCGATTTTGGCACCTATTAGGTCATGCCTATGCCTCGGTACGCTTAGTTGCTATTTGGGTGCTCAACAACCAATCATTCTGTTTGGGTTGTAGGGCTATGATATTAGTACAAAAGAAGGATGGGAGTGAGTTTTCATGGCTATAACTGTGCCTAGACGATCCATATACTCACTCCGCGGCATTCTCCGTCCGCGTCCCTCCCCCAGTACGACGAGTGAGTACCGATTTGTATTACTCTTGAGAGTTTGTCGTCATGGTCTAGTACTTATGCTCCACAGTGACGCAATTCGACGCCGAAATTGGCCTCAAATACCTCTGCAGGATGCATATAAATGATTCGAAGACATTGTTGAATTCGAGGAATATTGGAATGTAGGTCACTTAATTCGATCTCTGTTCCTCTTTTTCTTGTCGCTCGTACCTTCCTCGTTTGTCTATCCGTTCCCCCTCGGATCTCAACCTCAACAGTTCCTCGATCCGCGTATGATGTGCCCAGCCTCCTACCCTCCCTTAACTTCTCGTCTTCCTTTTTTCTTTCGTTCCATTCATTCTCTCCGCGATCTCGCTCGAGTCCGTGTTGGTTCATACACTCAACGCGTCTCACCATTACTTATGACTCTCACTCGTTCATTTGCTCACCCCTTCATACTCTTTAATCATACATTCTCCTTCGCTCTCGCTCCGTTCTTTATTCGTGTCATCGTACTAATTCCCACCTTTATATTTGGCATAGTGGAGCCCTTGGTCTCCCAGCATTTGCCTCCATCCTCACCGACCCACGAGACATCCCTCTCATACCCGAAACGCCAAGCTTCGAGAAGCCAAAGGAAGTTTGGGGCGTGGAGATTAGCGTTCTGAATCGGCTGTCGGAGCGAGCGCATCGTGGGGTCGACATTTCGGAGGACGATGAAGAATCCGGAATCCAAGTGAACGCGTCCCTTACGCAGGTGGACAATGAGAAGTTGGTTGAGGAAGTAAGCGTAGCTGTGAAGGCCGCTAGCAAGACGACGGTGAAACCGAAAGTGGTGAAGGCCACTAGTAATCGGAAGAGGAAGTCAGGTCGGGATGAAAGCGACGAGGATGAGAGCGAGTGCGATGGCTGGTGGAAAGAGTCCCGGAAATGTCTGGAAGAGCGTTGTGACAACCCAAAAGCGGGCCTTCCCCCGTCGTAGCGCCGTCTCTACCCGGTGGCTATTTCCGCGCCCTCCCATCACTTCCCTCCCAAAAAAAAAAAGTACGATGGACTTGGATATGTCAAAGCCCTGTCAGAAAGAGACTTTTTTGTTCATTCGTGCACAATAAACAACCCTGATTAAGCACCTGCCGCTCCACCGGGTACATATTTGAAGCAGCTACCATTTAATCGATTAATCATGATTCAACTTGAGTTCCTGGACTTCCTCCGGCTGGGTTAGATTTCCGTTGGTCAAACCAGAGTGTTTAAACCTACACGAACAAACGAAATATGTCTTTTTGAAAGACCTTTGATTAAACAAAGTCCATTGGTTTACAGGTGAGAACGAAAAGGCTACGCCTCGATACCACGGCAATTAAAGTCGGTGCGATGCGGTCAGTGCATCGGGGCTGAAGGAGTAAATAATCGAACGTGGTGAATTTGAGAAGGAAACGACAACTTGACAGCTATCAAGCTGTTGAGGCCGTTCCTACATGTGTCGCAGAGCCACTTAAATGGAAAGAGCAGAATCCAGCCAAGTGTGCCCGAACCTGATATACTTCCCCCGTTACATTTCTGAGTAATCTCGGGTGTGCGTACAGGAAATTATCAGTCTCTCCTTTGCTTCCGATCAAGCTCGCATTTGTGCGTTTGATGTATGCTGCGATCCATGCATAGCATGGGTACGTCCTGGTACCATATTAGTATTCAGTGACCGTTCTTGCAATGATCCTATGTAAACCGTCTATTTCTGATTTATGGATTGTTCACCACGTCGGTCTGCATTGCCTTGACTCATACGCATAGCTAGTTATATCTTGATTGTGACCGTGTTCCCCTTTATATCCCTTTGCTATTTCTACCCAGATATATTCTTTCTACGTTCTACCTTACAGCTCATTCCATTACTCTATCACAAATTTGACTATCGTAGCGGGGCATTCGGGTAGTAAAGGAAATCTATTCAGGTCGGGTCACAGTCGTACAAACCAATTTCCACCGCCTTTCCACAGATGTTTCGAGGATCACCTCTCAGACGGCGCAACTTCAATCGGCATTAGCAACCACGCATTTCCTCTAAATGTGTTGAGCACTACTCCATGTCTCGAAGTCCTGTTCTCCATATGTGGCGATTACCGAGCACTAATGGAGCGATACCGAAAGTTGAGGACGGAGAGTGAATCAGCATTTAAATCCGGGAAGAAGAGAGAACAAAAAGGGAAAACATAATCATGTTTGGCCATCGAATCTGAGTAATCCTGGGTGAACCTGATATTGACGTGAAGCCTTCTGCGGCAGTGACTTCCCCCATGGTTATCTTCCAGTGCCAAAAAGAAAGGCAAAAACGAAATGTACCATCTGGACCCAGCCCTAGATCCCTCCCCCGCCCGACGGCGACAAGCACATTCTCCATCGTCAGTGCTCCTCCCTTCGTAAACAAAATGGCCTCTTGCAACTTGCCATATGTCCTCGCGAGCAAGATCCAGCTGGCCAGTACGATCTTGAACTCGACGGTCCTGGGGTACAGACGAGGCAGAAAACGTCTTCTCCCATGCTTGGATTTGCCCCATTCCTTGCGACGTTCATGTGAAAGGAGCCATGACAATAGCACGAAGTGGCGGATGGACGAGGGTGTGACTGAGCCGATCTGTTGGACGATGGGAGTGTGTAGTTCTTTTGGGAGGGCGAGAGGAGGAGGGAAAAGTCTTCCCAAAGGTATTGAGCTGTGGAGAGGTGTGAATAAGGAGAATGAGTGGCGGAAGGGATGGAACACACCATAAGCATCCCACGTAACAAATCCTTCGTTTTCAATCGTGGAGAACTGGGAGTCTCCGGGCTCAGGCTATACTCGCTAGGCTCGAGCGTAGGCGGCTCACAGGGTCGTCAAACGGTCGAGTGAGAACTTGAATAAGGCAGATACGGATGGAAAGAGACTTTTGAGCTGGAGGATGGAGGACAGAGCAAGTTGAGGGGATATATTAGCTCTATTGATGAAGACAATAGGGACGGGGACGACTGACTGACCCTAGGACAAGGAGGCCACGATATGAACAACTTGAATTTTGACTTCTTTGGGGACGCTCTTCGCAGACTCTATCTGTGTAAGCCAGAACCAGAAAAAAAAGGAAATATTTATTAAAATCTGTGTTTCATATAACTTAAACTAACCAATGCCTCCGTCAAGCGGTCTCGAGCCGAGCAGACCCCTCCAACCTCACATCGTCGACCGATTTTCGGCGTCCTCAACACCAACACTCAGCCTGACAAATCCGCCCGTAGTCCCAGAAGCCTCTCTCTCGTCCTTGGGAATACCTTCATGCGTCATACTTGCAGGGTGTTCAGGGAGAGTCTCGACCCCGACAAGGGACTCAGCGAGACCGAAAGTCGTGGCGAGGTAAGCAGAGTGAGAACGTATGCGCGGGTGGGAAGTTCAAACGAGATCCTCTTCAATCCACGTGTTCCCACGTGCACTGCGCACTGAAGCTCCCCCACGCCAGGTCGTACCTCTTGCCGTCTTCGAGTTCGGAGGATAGCAACCTTGAGTGCACTCAACCTGTGTTGGCACATACGTAAATCCAACGTTTTCGCGCCGCGTTAAGCAAGCAAGCAATCGTACGCACTGGAGACGCCCCCTGTGGTTATTGAGAGTAACCAACTTGTCCTTGAATCATGTGTGTTTCTCGGACGACGATTGAGGGAGGATCACAGCACCATCTAAACATCTGCGTGGCCATTGACGTATTCCCGGAGCGTGTGCAACACGACGTCGGCTCCAAGAAGTAGCGGCGACGAGCAGAACCGCGAGACGAAGGGTTGTCGACGAATGAGAGGGGGCGAGGAGGGAAGAGCGGGCAATTCGGGATACGCCCATGAACTTCAGAGTCGGGTCTTTCGGCGATTCGAACCAGATGAGCTAAAGACGATCAAATGTTGAGAGCACGTACCTTGGTATTCTCTGACCTCCTCGTCCACGTTCTCCAAATCCAACGGCGTCACCTCCAAGCCTTCAACATCGCTTGCAATTCTCTTGAGACATCAATATGTTCCGCCGTAAACGTCGTTCACGCTCAAGGCGTGAGCCCCTGCTCAGTACTTGGATGGCGAGCCGCGTCGCAGCACTCCCAATGCTGAAGCATATCGCATCCTCTCATGAGCATTTCGACTAGGATTGCCAGCACGAGAGTACGCAAAACCTTTGTCCCGCCAGACTGCGCGTAGTTTGTCAACAGGGAAATCGCGGGGATGAYGGTGCGTGGATGAGTCGGGAGACGAGCCAACGTGAACGGATAGCGTGTCAAAGGCATCCGAGCGTGTTTTAGGTTTCGTCAAGTCGCCGTTGGAAGTGAGTTTAATACCCTGAGAGCCCTGTTGCCGCCCCTAAAGCACACCAGGACTCGCGTCGTACTTTTGTGACTGTCGATACTGCGCTTTTCTTGTTGGTAGCTGCGAAGGGACCTTATTCTCCGATTCATCCAGACTTGGGGCACTTATAGGACGCTTTCCGACAGCAGCCGTGCTGTCGAGAGGGAGCGTTGTAGATTCGTACTTCACTGGGATTCGTAGTGAGAGCGATGTCGGCGTAGACGACCACCAGAGCAGCCGAAAGGAATCTCTGTTTCATACTAGCCAACAAGTCTGCTCTTTCAAATCTGGATATGGTTGAGATGCACCTTCCAATCCTCTGTCCGTCTCTATCACCACCACCGCACACACATCACAACGATCTCAATCCTAGCTCTCACCAATGCCTGTAGCACTCACCTATTTTGGTTCCTCATTCGGACTTCAGCTTGCGGTAGCGATGATCGAAAGAGATGGTGTGCGCCTGGGATGACAGTCCCGAGATGTGGTTGCTGGCCAAGGATGCTGCTCCGTATGTCACGCAGTCGGGGGAGAGGTCGCAGATGAGGCACAGCAATCCTGTGACCAACGGCGGGCGAGCTTGACCGGACCTTGCTGGTGGGACTACAAGGGTGGGGATAGCAACNGATGGATGGGAGAAAGCCCTGGGCCAAAGAGCCAGGAGTGAGGGGCCTGGCTGATTGTGTTCCTGAGCCATGCGGCTATCCTGGCGTTGCTGTCCAGGTCAGCGCTGGGAGCAMTSCCGRTSACACSTGNCAKCCWYCTGGAGCGACTTCTCCCGTGGCTATGCGCCAGTGCGAAAAGGGAGGCGATGAAGGAACGTACCGTTTGGACCAGCCCTCGACCTCCGGGAGATGTTGAATACCGCAAATAGGAGTACATAGGGTGGACAGAGCGAGTTCTAAGGGGACGTCCTTCCCCGAAGAGCAAACATGGCATCACAGCCACATGACAAATCAGTCCACCGTTCGCCTGTCGCTCAGTTGGCCGCTCAACGTATGCCGGAAGTATAGGATGTAGTTCGAAGTGCTGTGAGATGAAACCCCGTCTTCTTTCTACAGCAACGGGAAGCTCATGTGTGCCGCGGAAGAACTCTAACGCAAGTGTGGGTTGGATTCAGCGGGGCTATTGCGGGAGTTCCTGCTCCTCCTAGCCCCCGCGGGCAAACTTGAGATACAAGCCCCATTCATTTTTGAGCAATATCGGGCCTTGTGTGGAGTGTACGTATGCAGTTCATTAGTCTCCACGTTGTCTCTGCGTTACCATTTCCCCATTCGTCGCTGTAGATTGTAAACGACATAAACATGTATGCTGTAAATGATCCTGTGCAAATGGTGTGCAGCGCATGAGCGCCTTGCTCGCTGTCTCTGTACAAAAGTGTCAGCTCACTCGCCATTCACATCTTTCATCAACCAACTCTCACCCTTCCTCGGTTCAGGACCACAAGCTAAAAGGTGATGGATAAAGATAGGTACGTTTCCACCGTCTACTAAAGGTACTCAACACTGAATATACCGTTCCTAGCTCTCTGCTCATCGATCGAGGCGGCGAAAGGCAAGTCCTGCGTCTTCATGTTATGACACCGTTGTAACATTGCTCTTCAAGTCAATTTTATTTGAAAGGTAGGGATGTCACCGATGGTGATCACAGCTCTTTGAAAATAACCGAACTTGTAATATTCGGTCTCGCAGATGAGCCGGGTGGAAAATCCTTTCCACTTGTTACAGTGTCCTCAAGGCGATGGGAAGTTGAGGGTTCTATAGAGCTGTGAGACGTCGTTGATTTATGCTAAAAGCACAATAGGAGCTGATGGCAGTTGCAAGCCCCAACAGCGTGAAAGGAATTGTAATCCTCGCCAATTTCAAGGAGGGTTGGGGGTTCACGCATTTAGACCGCATTGACATGCAAAATGGAACGAATGACAAAGAATACGGTACGAACTCTGACGATTTCAAGGCCCAGGCATTGGCACTTAACNGGGGGAAAATTACAGGTCATGTCCGGGATATGAAGACATGCGATCAGCGGGGTTGTCTGACAATATCGTGGGAGATATACGAAATACCGTCCGAGCCTCCGACGAGGGGGGAGGGTGAGTAATTATACCAAGTGAAATGGGGAAGAACTCAATTCATGCGATCCATCCAGATACCCTGACCTTGCTGAGCAACATTACGGCCAGGCGTAGACAGGTCTTTGGGCCGTCTATCTCCGTCTCCGCTCTCTGGGAGGGGGTTGTACCACCTGAGACAGCAAACCTCCTTGGATCGCTCGATTACCTTGGAGCATGTTTCAAACGCAGCTTTGAACGCACAGGTGCCCTGGCCGACAGTGGTGAATCCATTTTAGCAACGCAAAGAGCAGTTGAGCTCACTCCAGCTGGTCACTCGGACCTCCCTGTTAGGCTGAGAAAATTTGGACACTCGTTCGCAGATCGCTTTGGGCGAACTGGTGCTCTGGCTGACATTGCTAAAGCAGTCTCAGCATTACGACAATCGGCCGAGCTGACGCCTGTTGGTCATCCAGAGCTGCCTGCCATACTTAACAACCTGGGAACCTGGCTCGAGAGTCGCTTCGAGCGCACTGGAGCTCTTTCCGACATTGCTGAATCAGTTTCATTTAATCAACGAGCAGTCAAGTTGACTCCTGCTGGTCATCCAAACCTCCCTGGCAGGCTCAGCAACCTGGGAAGCTCACTCGAAGGTCGCTTCGAGCGCACCGGAGATCTCTCCGACATTGCAGAATCTATTTCACTCAACCAACAAGTCAAGCTGACTCCTGCTGGTCATCCAAAGCTCCCTNGAGATGCTCAACAGCCTGGGAATCTCGCTTTTGAGTCGCTTCAAGCGCACAGGAGCCCTCTCTGACATCACTGAATCAGTTTCAGCTCAACAACAAGCAGTCAAGCTGACTCCTGCTAGTCATCCAAACCTCCCTGCCATGCTGAGCAACCTGGGAAACTCGCTCTCAAGTCGCTTCGAGCATACCAAAGACCTTCATGACATTTCTGAATCAATTTCAGTCCAACAACGAGCCGTCGAGCTAAGTCCCGCTGGTCATCCAAGCCTCCCTGGCATGCTCACCAATCTGGGAACCTCGCTTTGGACTTCTTTTGAGCACACTGGAGACCTCTCCGACATTGCTGAATCGATTTCAGTCCAACAAAGAGCAGTCGAGCTGACTCTTGCTGGTCATCCAGACTTCCTTGTCACGCTCAGCAACCTGGGAAGCTCGCTCTTGAGTCGCTTCGAGCTCACTGAAGNCACTCTCCGACATTGCTGGATCAATTTCAGTCAACCAACAGGCAGTCGAGTTGACTCCTGCTGGTCATCCAGAGCTCCCTGGCAGGCTAAAGAACCTGGGAAACTCGCTCTTGAATCGCTTCGAGCGCACCGGAGCCCTNGTCCGACATCGCTGAATCACTGTTAGCTCAACNAGCGAGCAGTCGAGCTCACTCCTGCTGATCATCCAGACCTCCCTGTCAGCCTCAGCAACCTAGGAATCTCGCTCTCGAGTCGCTTTGAGTGCACCGGAGCCCTCTCTGATATTTCCGCATCCATTTCAGTCAAACAACGAGCAGTCGAGCTGACTCCTCCTGGTCATCCAGACCTGCCTGCCATGCTCAGCAGCCTGGGGATATCGCTCTTGAGTCGCTTCAAGCGCACCAATGCCCTCTCCGACATTTCTGAATCAATTGCAGTCCAACAACGAGCAGTTGAGCTGACTCCTGCTGGTCACCCAAACCTCCCTGGCAGGCTCAATAACCTGGGAAACTCGCTCTCAAATCGCTCCGAGCGCACCAAAGCCCTCTCAAACATCGCTGTAACAATTCCAGTCAACCAACGAGCAGTCGATCTGACTCCTACAGGTCATCCAAACCTCCCTGGCTGGCTCTCCAAACTGGGAACCTCATTCTGGCATCCTTCAGTCCTGACATTGATTGGTAATGACTTGAACATAAGCATTGATGTTTACATGTCCGCAGCAACCTGTGGTTATGGTCCCCCTTCACACAGGTTGGAAACAGCTAGACGTTGGGCTTACCTTTCCTACAAACATTATCCTGATTTGCCCCGGACCCTCACTGCTTTTGACACGGCTATACGGCTCATGTCCCTGGTCGCAAGTCTTGATCACACTGTGCAACATCGTCACACGGTCCTCCAGAATATCGCTGGCTTACCTTGCAAGGCTGCCGCCGCCGGGTGTTCCCTTGGGAGAGCCGACAAAGCCTTGGAATGGCTCGAACAAGGCCGCTGCCTTGTTTGGACCCAACTGAGCAACCTGCGGACGCTACTTGTTGACCTTCGCGCACACGATGAAACCCTTGCAAAACGTGTTTTGGATGTTTCAAGACAACTGGAAAATGCTGGTTTGCGTGAGGGCTCTCATATTGACATGTCCATATCAGAAAAGATCTCAGCAGAGGATGAAGCACGAGTGCATTTGGAGCTTGCACATGAGTGGGAAGAACTCCTCAGCACCGTGAGGAGTACCGTCCCAGGCCTAGAGAACTTCCTCCAGCCATCCCCATGTTCCACTCTACTTCAACATCTCCCAGACTCAGGACCTATCGTCGTCATCAATATTCACAAAGACCGCTGTGATGCCATTGCGCTTATAGCTGGACTCAATGAACCTTTCCATATTCCACTCCACAGTTTCTCACTGAAGAAGGCCAAGACTTATTCCAGTGCTCTGAGCGCCCTTTTAGTCCAAAAAGAGTTGCGTATGCGTACGGGCGAGATGCGTACAGACGAGGAAGAGGATACCAAACATGGGCCGACAGGGAGAGCTGCGCGACCATGCGTGGTTAATCCACTTCGTGACGGAGTTGTTGTTCGCAAAATTCTTGGAGCTCTATGGAAGGAAGTAGTAAAGCCGATATTGGATGTTCTAGGCTTGTCAGTGAGTGAATGTTATTTTATATTGTTTCCCTATTCTGATTGCCTGTAACAGAGGTTACAACCATGGTCCGAAACAAAACTCCCAAGGATCTGGTGGTGCCCAACAGGACCCATGTCCTTCCTTCCTCTTCACGCAGCTGGAGTATACGGAGGCAAGGACTCCGACAACATCCTCAATTACGCTGTCTCATCATACACACCATCCATTGCTCTCCTGGCTGATCGAGTCAAGAACAATCACCCGATCGATCACAATGTCTCCGGATTATTCCTCACAAGCCAGCCGAATGCACCTGGCCTTTCCTCAATTTCTGGGACCACAGCAGAAGTTAGGTCGATCAAAAAAAAGGCCGTTGAACATGGAGTGCGAGTACTGAACCTCGAAGGAAGTGACGTTACAGTTAACAGGGCCCTTGAGCACATGGAAGAGTTCAGCTGCCTCCACCTCGCTTGCCATGCATCCCAAGATCAAAACGAGCCGCTTCAAAGTAGATTCCGATTCCACAGCGGTTCCCTGGATCTCTCAACAATTATTCGGAAGAATTTCAAGAACGCCGATCTCGCTTTCCTATCGGCGTGTCAAACCAGCACTGGCGAGGAGAAGCTTTCCGAGGAAGTGGTTCATCTGGCCGCTGGGATGCTTGCGGCTGGATATCGTAGAGTGGTAGCCACGATGTGGGCTATTACTGATAAACATGCGCCAGAGGTTGCGAGTGACTTCTACGACTACCTCTTGGCCGGGCGAGTCAAAGCTGATGGCAGCGGATTCGACGGATCAGACTCTGCCTACGCCCTGCATCATGCCATACAACAGCTGAGGCAGAGACTTCCCGATTCCGAACAGTCTTTCCTTACTTGGATCCCTTATGTACATTTCGGTTTCTGATTTATCCATCGTTCACAGCGCTGTTTATATTCATGCTCCATTTGATTTCTTTTTTGCAGCCATGTTTAAACATGTTTTTACTCGTACACGTAGCTATTTATGTCCATGAGCGAGGTATTCGAGCCAAAAGATTTACTGAGCTCGGAAAGGTTTCAATAGGGTATGAAGTGGGTAAGGCGAAGGATAAGAGAAACATGGACTATGTACCTCAAACCCTCAGGGTTCAGTGTGGGGATGCCCTTAGGCGTGCGAGCGTACGGGGCCATCACCATTATTTGGATGTTCCGCACTCCCGATTAGGAGGCAAGGCACAGGGTGCATGGAGGGTGAACCTGTTGAAGGGTCAGCTGACAGTGATGGAAGATGGCTAGTAGACAGATGAATAGCTACTGTAGGTTAGCTAGCAATATAAGCAAGATGAAATGAAGTAACATACCCTCAGATTATGGAAAGGACGAGACTTTGACCCATGTTATGCACACTTTGAACATGGGCCTTGAATATTTGAATGTTAGTAGTTCATGCCAATCAACTCGGCTCACCCCTTTTTCAGCACGTCGACACTTGCTTTCACTGTGGTCACATGGAATCGACTAAATTGTGGTGATATTACATACATAAGGTATTCTATTGGGACGGAACTGTACAGATAAATGTAACAGTAGTACTCAATCACTCTTTGCTGTTCGTCTTGGCCTGCTTGCTCTGACTATTGTCACCACCCTGGTCTGCAAATAAACACTTCCTTCTGATGACCCTTCCTGAGCTCCCTTCAGCCTGAACGTTCTGTACATTCAATTGGTGTTATGTCCAATCACTCAATATCAATCTCTTGATCATTGTTCTTGGAGTCAGTGTTGTTGTTCTTGTTGTCGGGAACTTTGGGAGGTATGAGCAGAGGGTTCACTGGTAAGTTGGAAAATGGTGTATTGGTACAGAACACCTGGAGTTGAGGGTTGAGGTAGGCTACTGATTGATTGTATGTGGAGATGGTCATGTTGAATACTGGAATGAATAAGGGGGTACCCTCCTTCTGTAGAAAGTAACTGTAGAAAGTAAGTAATGTGAAGAGTGGTAGGTGATAGATATTGGCACAAGCACACTAGCTCCAACATTCATTGTAAGGCATCCCTGGTAGTAGTTGATAATCCCCATAGAAGAGATTGAATGAAGGCAAGGATCCCAGTATTGGTGACAGGAAAATGTGAGACATGGTTCGGCTGTAGTTGGGAAATACTTGTTTGATACTAGTGAGGCAAAGTACTGCCTTGTCTTGTTTGTTGTTGCATTGTAAGTCGAGAGTGAGTTGGACAGTCCTAGGCATATGCGTAGGGAATACAAGTTGTTGATGAATCTTGAGAACAAGCTGAAGAGCTCATCCCTTAGTCATATTGGTATTTATACTGATACATAAAATCAAGTCATAATACTAGTTAAGTCCCTTTGAATCATAAAGAAAAAGAAAAAGAGTCTTATTGACTCAACTTGACTATTTGTTGAGTCTCTTGTAAGGACTAAAAGTCTTGCAAGTGCAAAGGGGGCTAAATAGGGGAGGATGTGACACCTAACAATTCGCAGACTCGAACTCACTCGTTCGACGGCTGTACCATAGTGACGTCAATAAGAATGATACAAAATGTATTAAGGTTCAATAGACTTGTAGATAAAAGCGAGAGGCAATTGGAAAGGGATAGGAGACGAGAGACGAAGGTCAAAAAGAGAGAGAGAGAGAGCCAGTTCTACACCAAACTAAGTTACTATATGTATGGTCAAACCCAGTGGAAGACTGAACAGAGACAAGGACCTCTGAATCGTCAAATACATATGATTGCTCAGTGACTCGGTGAGCGGTGGTTGCTGTATGGGCAAAGGCACGATGCTCACATCTAAACCTACACATGTTTCCCAATTAGGTAGGTACTTGTTCAAATGGAGACACAAAACACAAATAAAAGAGACTATAAGAGAGACAATAAAAAGACAAAAGAGAGAGATTAGACAGAGAAATGTTTGGGTCTGCGTCCAGACTGAACACATTCTCCACATCCCCCGGGAACTTTTTGTGCTGACTCCAGGAGTCAGTGCAACCCAGCGGACAAGGGGTTCTGAGGCATTTTGACTTGGGTACTTTGTACCCATGTCCCAGGTGCCAAGCCAGGGAGCCTCTGTCTTCTCATCAGTTTGGCCAGTATATTCCATTGATGGTTTTCCACGGTGTCCTGTGTGCTGCAGGACGCATGTCAGTGCACCTGCACACATCTCCTCTTGTTCAGAGGTTCTTACTGCGGTTTAATTCAGCGGTTCACCAGGTCAATTGTCAGTCACTTGATGAAATGCAGTGAAGCAAACAATTCAGTCACAATGAAGGCAAAATGCCTTGAAAAGTGCCATGCACAGCGACAGCCTGAGGGCCGATGTTGAAATTGATGGAGCGGGGTGTGAGAGACCGCCATGCGCAAGTCTGTAAAGTGGAGTAGAGAGATAAAGGGCAAAAAAATATTCAAGGTATCAAGGTCAAGAGACCACTAGACCAGGTCAAGACAAAAAATGAGATCAAAAAAAAACAAAACTGGGGTATTGTGTGACTGGGTGAGGGTTGAGAGGATAAAAGGGGACGATGGGCAGGAGCAAGAGAGGCCATAAACATGAATCCCACTGCTCCATCTGCAAACAATGCTGTACCTGTTGAGGGCGCTGCTATTGACGTTGACGCTCAAGGCGTCTTTGTCCCTGCACAACTCTGAGACTTCACCAAAGCACTTATTTGTGACTGTGCCGTCTCGTTCAATTGTTGCCTGTCACAAACTGTTCAAAGCTTTGGTATTGGGAATGTGGAGCACACTGGGAGTGTGTTGACTCCTCTCCTTGCAGACATGGTGGGTATCCTTGATGTTGTGACAGTCCTCAGCTGACGTTGTGTGCTGACAGTACAACAACTACTGACTTTGCCACCTGATGAGCCCATTTGGAGTCATTGTCCCACTTGACATGGACACACAGCGAGCTTTGGCAGTCATCCTTTGCTCACTCTGGTTCCTCGGCAACTGCAATTCTGGCGCTTGTTGTGATGCACTTTGCGCCATGATAGTCTCAATGGTCGATGTTGACATAATCGTAGCCCTGTGTCTTGAGGAGGAGAGGACTTTGAGAATGTGCAGGACAATGCCTGTCAATTCTTCAAGCACAAAACCGATGATGACTTGCTCCTCGAGGTGATGGGTATGTTGGCAGAGGAGTTGGATGGGGAAGAGGATAGGATGCAATTTGCATATTGTTTGCAGAGGGCAATGGTGTTGGGGTATGAGCATTTTGAAGAGGCAATGGCAGGTGTGGGAGCAATTGTTGACACCTGAGCAGGAACATAGCTTACTTACAGGTCAATATTCGGCTCTCTGTCCCTAGTGTACCCATCCAACTCGTCGTTGCTCATTTCTGTGATCTTAGAGTGGGATTTGCTTAATGTTGCGTGGGTGGTAAGGTAGAAGGCGATAAGCCACATAGTGAAGTTTCAAGATTGAGCCATCGAGCTCTGAAAGGATGTATGAGCCTCCTGTGGTTCTCTGAATGACAACAAGGGGTCCATAGTATCAAGGTTTAGCTTTTGACCCAACAGTCAAGTCAAACTTTGAGTTTTGGACAAGAACTTGGGTTCAGCGGGCCGTCGCTTCGCGTGGCAGGCTCCGAGGCCTCTCTGATTTGACTGGGAAAGGGAAACAGTTCACACTGTCACGTTGTACAAAACAGAAAAAAAAGCTTGGCGCAATTGGCCCTGGGGTACAAGTACCTGAGGCTTATAGAGGCCTCGGAACAAGAGTTCCTGGCATAAATTTGAAGTCCTTGATTGTTGCATGGAATCATTCTTCATACTGACGCGCTGATGCGATATGAGCCTTGTAAAGTGAAGTCTTCACCCTGTCGAGGTCTTCCTGTTGTCATTGAAGCTGAGTAGTGTGATATGCAATGAGGTCAGTAGTGGACATAGTGGATGTGATGGGCAGGGCCATGAGAGTTGATTCTGCAAGGTCGAATGGGAGAATGGGCTTGATGCTATGTGCGATGTAGTAGGGGAAGTATCCAGTTGATTTCTGAACGGTAACACATTCAGCCCAAAAGACAGATGCAGCAACGAGGGGCCAGTCATTCTTGTTGCCTTGAGTAGCCTTCATGAGAGCTTCACAAATGTTGTAGTGTTGCCGCTCAACAGGGTCGTTTGCTTGCGAGTTGTATGGTGAGATTAAAATGTTGTGGACACCATACTGTTTCTTGAGGTAGTCCATGGCTGCTGTGTAGGGTGGGCCGTTGTCACAGACTATCTCTTCGACCATCCTGTAGCAACACCGAATGTCTTCAAAAATGAATGACCCGAGAGACCGAGAGTTCTCAACTTGTAACATGCACCATTTGGGGTAGGACAAAAGTGAGCATTGGGCCCAAACAATGCAGTTGAGCCCATGAGAGGGAGGGAGAAACATGGTATCAATGTAGAATTTTCAAAAGAGGGAGAAGGGCAATGTGACAGTGAAGTGATCGAAAATGGGGAGACGACTAAACACACACAACACCTCAACCAACACCAACTCAAAGTCGAGCCAGGCAGGATGAATAGTATGTAAAAACTCTTTGGTAGTTGCACTGCACCGAAATCGGGGGGTGCAAGTATGGGGGGTAGTGTAGAGTATTAAAAATTAATAAGTTCTTCTCTCTTGGGCACACTAGTTCCAAGTAATTGAGGGGGTACTTGATAATCACACAGTCAACCGGTAAGGTTGTATCTTTATGGCCTTGTTCTTTCCTTTACTTAGTATCATGCCATGCAAGATAAAAGTCACAAATCCAAGTTGATTGCAAATGCAAAGTAAAAAAATAAAACAGCAGTAATTCTCTAAGGGAAAACTATGCTAAGAGAGTCCAATATTTATACTATCTGGAGCCGTGCAATCACCAGAGCATGGTAAATAGGTGTACACGAGATTTATAAATAAAAGAGTCCAGGCCCCAGCTAGAGAAAGAGATAAAGAGATAAAAAGAGGGTATTGGGTATGCCAAGGCGCTGCCACGCTGCTCCGACGCTTGCGCCATGACTATTAACAGGTTCCTATTGTCTTTTCTGGTTCACTGAAGGGGATGCTGAAGTTGATCAAGGGTGGTCAGTCTACGGTTATACCAACTGCCGCCTTGGTGTGCTTTTTCTTGAGCCATGCGAGGAGCCAGACCTCCATCAATTGAATGCAGTTATCTTGGCAAGTCCCCTTGTGACCGCTTTCTGGGTTATCTCTTTCCATGAACAACCTTCCTTTCAGAGTACCTTGAGCTCCTTTCTTGTGCTGCGCCAGCCATCATGCCGTTTGATGTGCCGAAACCATGCCGCACATCTCTTTATGTGCTCAGGGACTCACCCCACTGCTCTAGCACTGAGTATACTTGATTAATGTGAGGCCGCACGAGAGGTTAGGTACCTTTAGTGTCTAGGAAACTACCTCTATAGCTTTAGTAATGAGATCGAATTGTTCAGCTGCAGGGTAGGCCATTTGATCTGAAGTGGTGCCAACCAGCTAGATTACTAAACCCTAATCTCAGGTATATGCTGGGCGTGCCTCTAAGTTGGCAGTCCTCAAGTAGACTCCAACCCTTGTGAACCCAAGAGTAGCACACTCTTTCATTATCCTTTGTACCACGCGAGTTATCTTAAGACCGGAAGGGTTTTGTAACATAGAGATTAATTAGACACAACCGTTGATTGAATTGTGATCATATATTCAATAAAATGGTTATTTATTCGCAAAAAAAGCAAATATGGCTGTATCAATGGTTGGCGGTATGCGTATGCAAGTGGTGTTGCAAATCTGATATTCGTGGCAGGTACGGACCCACCACTTCACGTCTTCGAGCAAATGAGGCCACCAGAAGCGACCAAGGAGGCGAGGTGACACTGTAAACACACCCTTGTGTCCTAACTTGTCATGGGCTTGCTTGATAAGGGAAAGTCGGCGAGACTGGGGAATTACAAGTTGATGTCTTCCACTCCTTTCCTTCCTAAACAACCTTCCATCCAAAACAAAGAAGGTGAGCACTAGTCAAAGGAATTTGGCAAACTCGCCATTGGTGATTCCTTCCAGGCGCCCCAGGGTAGACAGATAGTTGGTGATGTCGACGATCTTCTGGTCTTTTGCAGTAGCTTTCTCAGATTGAGGAATGGAGGCGTAATTGAGCACTGTTGATGATTGTTGAAGACTAGAGACAGTGGGTAATGCAGAAGGTGTGGCGAGGGCAAGGTTAGGGCAAGTGGATTCAAATGCAAGCAAGACGACTGAGGTGATCGGACTGGGCGAGGCAAGGTGATCAAGGTGCTATTGGCGTGGTATAGGAGAGGGGAGTGTCCCCAGTTGGCAAGTTCCACAGCGAAACTGTTTGCCCTGTCAATCCATTTGTTGTAGTCGTCCTCAATAACAGGGTCGTTGGGGGAGCGTTCTCTGCAACACAGACCATCAGACACACCATGGTTGCGAGCTGGGATGTGACGCAGTTCAAAGTCAAATAATAGAATTCCAGCAATCCAACAGTTGATAGTGGCGTTGGGCTGGATATCGGGGTTGTTGATCATCCCTTTGATGTATCGAGTGTCCGTTTTGACAACTAGCTTCTTGACAGCAATGATATAGATTCTCACGTCCTTGAGAGCACAAAGAAGACCGAAAAGTTTGATTTTTGCTTGAGAGTAGCAGTGTTCCTGCTCATTCCAGGTAATGGATCCAAAGCGAGACAGGTATCGAAGGTTGTTGGCACCCATCTGAGAGAGGATGTACCCTATGGCAATGTGTGAAGAGTCGACAGCGAGAATGACTTTGCCATCCGAGTTGTAATCAATAGGACGAATAGTGGGGCACTGTGTGACCAGAATCTTGATCTTCTCCATTGCCTCAAGCTCGTCAGGGCCAAATGAACATCTGCATAGTGCCAACTGTCCCAAGAAAACCTTGGACACCGGCTGGTGAGATCATGAGGAATTGGCCACTCAATGATCTTCTGCACTCAATCAGGGAGGGGACATCGGCCTTTGTAAGTGCATAGGTGACCAACGATGACAGCTTCTGGGACACAGATCTTTGCTTTGGGACCTGAAAACATTCCACCGGCCTTCTTGACACGCCACACAACTCGGAGCACATTGTGAACATGCTCCCACACAAACCTTTGAATGCCTGGGTTGTTGGGTATCATTTTGTAGCCGCCATGAGGGAGCTCATATTGTTTTTCAGGACCTCGGACAGGAACGTCGTCTATGAAGGGCATGGTTACATGTGGAATCTCGTCTTGAAGGATAAATGTCAGGTCGCCATGTTGAACCTGCTGCAAGTTTGTGTATCCCATCAGTATTCTTGTAAGCTGAAACGTCCCCAGAGGGCTCTGGAAGGTAGTAAGGTTGCGAGAGTCAGGATGGAGTTTGCGTTGGTCAAAACCAACAAAGAGATCAAGGACGGAGTAGCAGGTGCATCCTGCAAATGACTCAGCATAAGGTTCAATGGTTGGTGGTACAGCGGAATCCTTGATAGTGACAGTGTTGAGTGGTTGGAGATTGTGGACGATCCATAGTGATTTTCCATCTTTCTTGAGCACCCAAAACCATTGGGATTGGTAAGCTGCATTGGACAGTTCAATAACGCCAGCTGCTTGCTTCTCTTTGAGGATTTTGATGACCTTCGGTTGGAGGCCTCAAGGGATGGGTATATTGCTCTTGATCCACATGTCATGGTCAAGTGTTGGTATTTGGACAGGTTCAAGGTAATCACCAGAGAAGATTCCCTTCTCCGACTCATCCCAAGCAAAGCTGTCTTCACAGGTCTTGAGGAGATGGTGCACAAGCTTCTCTTCTTTGGTAGAGAGGAACCCATCGGGGTAGATGTTCATATTTTCCATCCATTCCTGGGTATATCGGATTCCAGGCAAGAATTTGGGAGGATTAGTAGGTAGGAATGGGAGGTCTGCAAGAGGGTCTTCGGGTATGTGTCACTCAATGCAAAATTCAGGCGGTAGTGGGGCAGAGATAGGTTTAACATGATTGGCAACCTTTTTATATTTAAAGGATTCAAACTTGATGAGGGAATATGACCCATCTTGTTCAGGTTCCAGAGGCACCTCCATTACAGAGACAGTGTGCTCCTGAACATAGTTTTTGAAGGCAGGATCATCAAAGGCAGACAAGAGATTTTGAGAAGCGATAGAAGACGAGAGAACAGAATTGAAATGAGATGAGGAAATGCTGGCTTGGGTATATGAGGTACTCAAACCTGTAGGAGGGGCTGGTTCTGTCCTAGGGCCACGCATTGAGTCCTCTGCAATGCCAAAAAATTAACCTGCTTCAAGCCATGCTCATTGCTTTGAGAGCAAGGTTGGGTAGGCACCGTAATAACTGCATCGGTATTCGGATTGATGAGTGTGATGAGAGTGTCGCCGTTTCTGAAGTGTTTTGTCAAGGCCTGAGCAAGAGTGAGGAAGGGTCGTCCAAGTAGCATGTCATAGCTGCCGTTGTCGATGACCTGGACTTGAAGATAGAATGTATGGTGCCCTACCAAAACCTTTAGATTAGGCAAGAGTCCTTGTGTCTGATTCTTGGAGCTGTTAGCCACTTCCATGGTCATGACATGGTCAGACCAGACAGGAATGTGCAATCGTTCCCAAAGTTCCCAGCGCAAACCAACGATCTGCGATCCTTTGTCAAGTATCACGTGTACCTTCAAACGGTCCTCCAGGTTAACCTCAATCGTCCTCAGCAACTCGGTATGATTGGCGACAATAACGCCTGATGGGGAAGAGGGTAGGGTGGCAAGGAAAGATGACACCACTTCATTCTCATCGACCGCTTCCTCCAAGAAACTTGAGGCCTTGACACTGTTCGCAGTGGACACTTGCCTGCTGGTGACAATCTCCTTCACAGCTTTTCAAACGTTGAGTGACACTCCTAGGAGTTCACGAACTGAGAGCAAGATTGGCAAGTTGAGGCTGTGCTCTACCAGCTTGATGGTGGTCAGAGGGTCCTCGATAGCTGACTGGTAGCAAAATTGGGGACCGCCATCATGGGCAGGCCCTTGTGCAGTTGACATTGGAGTCACGGTGGCTGTCAGAACTGACTTGGGCACTGTGGAGCTCGACGCTGCCAATGTATTCACTTTCAGACTGCTTGGCATTGGTGTTATGCTCTGCTTAATTCCGCTCTCCTGTTGTTCTTCATTCTTGCCCTTTGACACACTCCTTGTGACAGGTCCTTGCTTACAAGCATCCTTCTGCACTGCTTCTATCTTCATTGTCATCTGGGCATGTGCTGCTTCAAGAAGCAGTAAGTCATCTGGATCAACATATCCTAGGCTTGGTTTGATGACCTCTTTGAGTTTGGCGCTGGTAACCGTGATTGACAGCAGAATGTTAAGCTCGAGATTTGAGGGAACGTCCGTCAGCTCATGCGAGTCAATAATGCCGACAATGTTTGAAGATACAGTTGAAGGCATGTTGTTGGTTGTGTTCTGTCCACTGAGGTGCTGCATCTTGTACCAGTTGTCCACTTGTTGCGACAGGTTTTGTCCTGGTGCTGTACCTCATCCAACACTAAACCTGCATCGTCAAAGCAACACAAGCCTTGCCAAATGTAATCAGCGAGTAACAGACAGTCCTTCTTGTAGTGACCGTTGTCCAAGCACCATGTGCAGTCATCTGACCACTATTGTCCCCTTCCTCCACCGCTGTTCCCACCTCTGTTGTTATTTTGCTGGTACCCTTGGTTCTGTTGCCAACCCTGCTGCGGAGGCGACTGTGACTGCGGCTGCCCGGCATCTCGATTTCTTGTGTTCAGGTTAAATGATTTGACCATGTTGGTGAAGGTAGATATCGCTGCTGAGAAGCTGTTGGTCATCTTGTTAAACCTCTCTGGGTCTACTAGAGCAGAAGTGTCAGTAGTCGGTTGAGGTGTAGGCATTGGGGGNAGGTAAGGGAACTGGGGGTGGTAGGGCCTGTGGCGCAGGCAAGCAAGCCGCTCCATACTCAATTTCTGATGCCAAAGTTGCTAACACGATATTTGCAGTGTCTACAATTTGAGCAATTGTCCAAGGGTCGTCCAGGTAATGTGTCGGTTCCATGGCATGAAGCTGTGCTTGCACGTGTCACCAAAGGTCAAGGTTGAGCGTGAGTATCAACTGTCAAGACACTTCTTGGTCAGAAATTTGGTCTTTGCTCTTGAGGTATGTTACGATTGTGTAGAATTTTCAATCCAGATTGCTGAAATCACTTCTAGTGAGTGATGCTTTGGCCGACATCGTTTCGCAGGGTTGCTCGAGATCACTTATGGTATACTTTCATTTGTCATCTGCTCCAGCATAGAACTTGGCTATTTCTTTCTTGAAACCATCCCAGGTCATGTCCAGTTTCTTGCTGACCTGTTTCCACAGGTCGTAGTCTTCAATGCGAGCGTAGTCGAGTACCTTGCTGAGCCACAAGGTTGTGTCAAGTCTGGCTGTGGTTGCCACAGCCTCGTAATCACAAAAGAATTGGGGTAAGAAGGCCGCAGATCCATTGAACAATGGTGCATGTCATTCGTTTTGAGCTGGCATGTTTGCCTTGAGCAAAAACGATTCTCCTCTGTTGTCCGACATTGCAGATTGTTTGCTACCGCCAATATTGGGGTTAGAAGGTGGTGTAAATGAAGAGGATGCGCTCCACTGAGCTGACCAAAGGGTTGGAGGAGTTAGGGAGTGTGTCCCTGGGTTTGCGAATGCGAGGCGAGGTTGGATACTTTGATGAGACAGGTTGTGCATGTGCGGAGGGGTTGACTGTGATGGAGTATGCCAATGAGGTGGTGAACTAGGTGGAGTATGAATCTGGCAATGGTCAGGCAATAAAGGGTTGGACCGGCTATCCATAGCGACAGTCGACCAGTTGATTTCCAGGGTGAAGGACAATGGCCAGTGATGCAAAGGCACAAAAAGTGAGTTTAGCGCTAATATGAGCTCCTGTAGGAGCATACGAGTGGGTCGTTTTGCAGTTGGAAGGTGTCAAGAGCGATGTTGAAGCCCTTTGCGGTGGGCTCCAATCCCGCAAGCGCAAAGGGGGCTAAATAGGGGAGGATGTGACACCTAACAATTTGCAGACTCAAACTCACTGATACGAAATGTATTAAGGTTCAATAGACTTGTAGATAAAAGTGAGAGGCGATTGGAAAGGGATAGGAGACGAGAGACAAAGGTTGAAAAAGGAGAGAGAGAGGGCCGGTTCTACACCAAACTAGAATACTATATGTATGGTCGAACCCAGCAGAAGACTGAATGGAGACAAGGACCTCCGAATCGTCAAATACATATGATTGCTTGGTGACTCGGTGAGTGGTGGTCGCTGTATGAGTGAAGGCATGACACTCGCGCCTAAACCTATGTGTGTTTCCCAATTAGGTAGGTACTTGTTCAAATGGAGACATAAACACAAATAAAAGAGACTATAAGAGAGACAATAAAAAGACGAAAGAGAGAGATTAGACAGAGAAATGTTCGTGTCTGTGTCCAGACTGAACACATTCTCCACACTCTTGTACTAACTTATCTAAAGTAACTACAAAGCAAGTCATTAATAGTCCCAACTTGTCCTTAGGAGTCATGTTACCTGTAACAATCAGAGCTGCCTGTTTGCAGTAAGATAGAGGAGCTGCTGGGGAGTCATGGTGAGTGGCTGAGGTGTTTGGTGGTTGGTGGGAACAATCAGAAGGCTGGGAGCACCACCTGGTTGATTTGGTACTATCAGTGTCAGAAGTGCAGCAGTCATTGTAGGAGGGGACACTGTTGGAGGGAGAGAACCAACCACCAGAGGCCTGCTGCCAGAAGGCCCAGCTTCCTTTTGCTCTTGAGGAACCAGGAGGTTTGCAGGTGGAGTAGATGGAGGCTGCAGAGCACCAGCAGGGATGAGCTGATTTCCCTGAGGAAGAAAGCCGGCTCGATGCTGGGCAAAATTTGGCGGCATTGGTTGAGCATGAATGAGGTTGCCAAAAGGCACCTGACCATCTGTTGGGTGCTGGAAGATTTCTGGTGGGAGGCAAAGGTGTTGCTAATGCAGGTCCACCATTATGAGGCACAGTTCAAAGATAATGGATGAAGAACTGGGAGGTAGGATAGTAGCAGGACCAAACCATAACGACGATTTGATTAAAGTGTTATAAACTTGTGCCGCTGGGACTGCTCATGAGCTCGCTTTCTCAACTTGCTGCCACACGCCTTGCTGAGGCAATTGAAGAAGAGGAAGCTGAAGAATWNGATTTTTTTTTTTACTTCTTGCAGCTGCATATCTCTGTTGTTGGCGCAGAACACTGGCATCCTGCCTCGATTGCATTGCACGACGGGATCCAAATCGAAACACGGCCAACCCTATTGCCCGACCCACGAGAAGGCACCCCATGGACCGCACTCTACATAGGATACATCATACCGAGAACATGAACCTGCAGTCAGCAACACCGAACAGGGACTTACCGCATAGAAAACGAGGGGCCAGCGAGCGAGCAGGTAGGAACAGCGTCAGTCGAGGAGGCGACTCATATACTCCCACGGCGCTCGTGAGAGCCGCAACAGCTGGAAAAGGGAATTGAGCGTGATGGCAGTTTAGGAAGGGGGGGGGNTCGTTCTAGATTAGAGTTTAGGAATGGGGTCCGTTTGACAGTTGCCATCAATTCGTCTCGATTTGGCCATCGGCCCTTTGGCACAACGTAACTAAAACCTCCGATTTAGTCTAGGAAAGTGATAGGAAAGTGAAAAGACCCAGTGTAAAGCCACCTTTAGGCCCTATTTCTCGCCTTGTGTAAACAGCGTAACAGGCATTGTCATCGGGGAGAAGGTCGTCGGCCAAATGCCGACTTGTCCAAATGGAGAAGCCAGTGCGATGACTATCAATCGACTCTCGTTGTCTTGACCCTCCATCTCCTCCTCCCTCTATGAGAACATGACCGCCCAGACAGTCATGGCAATCCTTTGAAGGATGGAAGTATAAGCGAGGAGGGGCTCATGACGGTGAGTCAAACCCGGTTTATGTGCCGTATGGTTGCCCCTACTCAGAGACTAATTCATGAGTTTATCCAGGCTCAGAACTCGCACTGCTGCGCATTTGTTTTTCTTCTAAATGCTCTCCCACAACGGTTTGACGATCCTGCAAGGAGCCTACGCTCGACCCTAGCGAGTAGAGTTGGGGACTGGAGGGATGTTCTTTACGATTGGAACCGAAGGAGGCGTGAGATGGGATTCTTGCGGTGCGTCATCTCCCTTTCGCCACTCATTCTTGCTATTTATAAGGCTGCATAGTTCAATACCTGACATAATTCATTCCCTCCTAATGCCCCTCCCAGCCAATCGTCATTGCCTCGGCCGCACACTTGTCCTTCCACCACTCTGTACCGGTCTCGTGGCTCCCACCGGAAGAACGCCGCATGAAAAGGGCAGACGCAAGACAAGAGTGTGGGAGAAACTATCGCTAGCATCGTTTGCCTCGCCCGTATCCCCTGGGACGTCGAGTTCGGGCATGGGAACGGCCAGCTGGGTAGCTACTGGCTCAATACCGATATCATGCCGAGGCCGTCTTGCTTGCGACGGCAGCACTGACGGAGCTAGGTGTGGTGGTGCCGTGTTGCCCCTGGTTAGGATTGACGGAAGTGCGTTAGAGGAATTTGGCTGGGAAGGTGTGGTTATAACGCGTACGCTTCTGTCTTCTTTCGTCTTCCAGCGTTGCTGAATGCCATGCTGTTTTCCTTCAGCCTTTAGACAATGCGTTCAAGTCTATGGACTTGATGTTTTGATACCGATCAAGTATCAAGCACCCCACTGGTGACGGAATCGATCGTGTATGGCGGTTTGCTGAATCTCAATTCCTTGTTGACCTCCATTCCTTGCTGCCTCTCCGGTCCCGAAGCAGCTGTCGAAATTCCGACAATCAAGGCGTCATTCGCAGGTTTATCGCCCAGCTCATCATCCCCATCGAGCGACACCCGGAGCACCGGATGCAGTCGTAGCAGAAGTTTCTTCGATATCACCTCACATCCCGAATACCACAATGAGTGGACGACCATTGGATAAGATTCCCAGCTGTAAGTTATAATGCAGAGGAGCTCGATCGGATCTAACTCAAAATATGGTCTGTCAAATCATCCTGCGCTCTCCTCACCCGCATCTCCTACGACGACCCTACCACACGCTTCGACCACTTCAACTCTCACTCGCACATCTAGCAGCTCCAGCCTCACACGAGCTTCTACTCACTCCTCTACCTCGGGGCTCTCTCCGTTGAGCTCATCGTTCTGATGACCCTTACTATGATACCAAGTCTGGCTGAACTGGAAGGGCTGGAGCGAATGTATCGGTGCCAGGACACCGCTCAGCCCTTCAGCACACAGGAAAACCAGAGCAACAAGGGTGATCGTCGCGTTCGGAGATAGTAGGATTCTTACGAGGAGGGATTAGGCAATATTGAACGGTAGGAACCCACCTGTTTCACTTACTATCGAGGACGTACTTGGTGGAGCGATACCGCGGAGATGAACTTGTAGATGATGGTTACGAAAACGAAATGAAATGTAGCATGAATATAAATGACACTGTGAACGATGAATAAATCAGAAACCAAAATGTACATAAGGGATCCAAGTAAGCAAAGACTGTTCGGAATCGTCAAGTCTCTTCCTCAACTGTTCTATGGCGTGATGCAGGGCATAGGCAGAGTCCGATCCGTTGAATCCGCTGCCATCACCTTCGACTCGCCGGGCCAAGAGGTAACCGTAGAAGTCACTCGCAACCTCTGGCGCATGCTTATCAGCAATGGCCCACATCGTGGCTACCACTCTACGATATCCAGCTGCGAGCATCCCAGCAGCCAGATGGACCACCTCCTCGGAAAGCTTCTCCTCACCGGTGCTGGTTTCACATGCCGATAGGAAAGC